>JADDOH010000253.1:0-48606 GCA_016648135.1 Agrypnia vestita | reverse complement strand
CATCATCACCATCATCAGCAGTGTCCCAGTTATATATTGTCAGGAGACGTTTCAATAGTATCATCATCATCATCTTCATTAGCAGTGTCCCAGTTGTATATCGTCAGGAGACGTTTCAATAGCATCATCATCATCACCATCGTTAGCAGTGTCCCAGTTATATATAGTCAGAAAGCGTTTCGATAGTATCATCATCATCATCATCATTAGCAGTGTCCCAGTTATATATTGTCAGGAGACGTTTCAATAGCATCATCATCATCACCATCATTAGCAGCGTCCCAGTTGTATGTAGTCAGGAGGCGTTTCGATAGTATCATCATCAACATCATCATTAGCAGTGTCCCAGTTACATATAGTCAGGAGGCGTTTCGATAGTATCATCATCAACATCATCATTAGCGGTGTACCAGTTATATATCGTCAGGAGACGTTTCGGTAGTATCATCAACATCATCATCATAGCAGTGTCCCAGTCGTATATCGTCAGGAGGTGTTTCAATAGTATCATCATCATCATCATCAGTAGCAGTGTCCCAGTTATATATAGTCAGGGGGCGTTTCGATAGCATCATCATCATCATCATCATCATTAGCGGTGTTTCAGCTGTATATCGTCAGGAGTCGTTACGATAGTATCATCATCATCATTAGCGGTGTTTCGGCTATATATAGTCAGGAGACGTTACGATAGTATCATCATCATCATCATCATCACTAGCGGTGGTTCAGCTATATATCGTCAGGAGGCGTTTCGATAGTATCATCAACATCATCATCATTAGCAGTGTCCCAGTTATATATCGTCAGGAGACGTTCCAATAGTATCATCATCATCATCATCATTAGCGGTGTCCCAGTCATATATAGTCAGGAGGCGTTCCGATAGTATCATCATCATCATTAGCGGTGTCTCAGATATATATATCGTCAGGAAACGTTACGATAGTATCATCATCATCATCATCATCACTAGCGGCGGTTCAGCTAAATATCATCAGGTGACGTTTCGATAGTGACAACATCATCTTCATCAGTGATGGCAGGGTTCCAGTTACACATCAGTCGGAGATAATTAGGCAGATCCCATCATCATCGATGGCAGGATTCTAGCTGTACACCATTTGGAGAAAATACACCGACATCCCTGGCCAGGGGCTAGGCATATCCCTACTGTCCAGATCCACCTTTCCATCTACTAATACGAGGGGTCATGGCCTCGTGAAACCACATGGCAACCAACCATTACAAGTATTTATTTATGTATTGTATATGTATGTATATGTATGTATATTATATTTTATTAGTATGTATCTATTCGTACGTAGTGTATGAGGGGGCTCTTCACGGGTGGCACAACACCCGTGCGGATGTCTTCCCTCGTCTGGAATGGATTGAACGTATTGATGCATATCAGATTATAATAAGTACTACCTGGGAGGGTGGTTGCAGTCACTGTAGTGTCGCGAATGGCCAATGGGCTGCAGTTGCTCACAGGCGAGGGTTGGGGAGCCTAGGAAACTCCCCCTCCCCACTCGCATATTTTTGACTTGACAGGTGGCCCGGGACCATCTTTACAGTAGCTTCAGTATATATACCGTAGTTTAACTTAGTTTAACCTGGAGGAGTTGGAATTCGGGGGGCAAACTGGCTCTGAGCCCGGACGCCAGACACTGACGCGAGGGATGGTGCGGTACTTTGCACAGAAGAGGCCCAACATGAAAAGGCGCATCCAGGCTCAGGTCAACGTATCCGGAACTCGTGTCGGGAGAAGGAAGATGGGATCAGTCACCGATGAGCCTTTGGGTATGGAGGAGCCGAATTTAAAGCAACCACATTTTCCGCGTACACATACATTTACACATACCTTCTACAAACCCCTTATCCATTAGAACCCAACGTACCACTAGAATGAGACATAGGGCCAGATACAGGTGACGGAACTTAGGCCGGCTAGTAAATAAACGTAACAATGTAATTGATATAAAGATAATGCAGAGTAAATATAAAAGATCGTCGGGAATAAGCACAGCGGGATAACGGCGGAAGATAAAATTATTAATCAGCGAGGGCGTCGAAGACGGAATCATCCATAGGAGCGGCTACGAAGGACTCGAGGGCTTTCAGGGGATCTATGTACTCTATATGAGCATGCGCATGTGATAACGGCACGTCACTAACCTTTCCAGTGGATGGCGGTCGATCCCATACAGGTAGGACAATGGGGGATCGAGCGGAGAGGGCATGGAAGCAGAGGATCGCGCACTCTGGAAGCGCAGCTACACCAGATGCAGTGGTTTCAGTCCGTAGGAATGATAGGTAAATAATATAGGGCCACGGAACATAGTATGTTTAGCAATTGCACCGTAGGGCTTAATTGACGTGCTAGGTAGTTTTGTTTGCGTTTTCCATGAACATTCACGAACTTCATACCCCAGTATTTAATTTAGCTTGCGTTAGGGTTACCACAAAACCAATTCATCCCCTATAGTTCGAAACAAAAAATTACACAACGTGAACTGGGGAGGTCTTGAATAAAGCGAGGGTGTTTGGAAATACTACGTTAAAAACCGTAGAGCCTTCACCCGACGTAGATAGATAGCTTGTTTGCCTCTAACAAGGCGTAAACTCAGTTAGGAGTAGGATCGAGCAGAAAGGCGAAGAAGAGGAGCCATCACACCCGCCGGGTCCTAAAGCATAAGCATGCAAATTTTTAGTCGGCCAAACGGTGTAGATTTGTATAAAGAACAGACAGACCGACAGACATTGAGTTTTATAGATGTAGATTCTTAAAACTTACAAGTCAAATGAAATGATTTAAGCTTTGCAGAAATGCGAACCAGAGATATTTAATACGAAATGTTGACAAGTAAGTGAAATCTTTGAAGTCCCTTATCTCTGTAACCTTTGATTTTAGAATATTTTGGTTTGAGGTTCGATTAGATATAATTCAGGCAGGAATCTTCCTGTAAAGTTTGGTGGTCTAGCTTTGTTAGAAAAAAAACATGATTTAGGTTTTAAATAGAATTTACTAATGTTCTCAGGTTTTCACGGCCGTTCAGAATCTTCTGCGTGTGTTTCATTGAGTTATTTTGCCACGTATATCTGACCTCTCTGGCCGACGTTACAGATCCCATTGCAGGGTCTATCATCAGGGCTGACGTGTTAAGTGTTATGTGCATGAGCGGCCAGCATATCAGCCCTGCGATGGGATCCGATAGGTCAGCCTGTATCGGCGAATATCCTAGAAAGCTACACGCAGAAGTAAAATTACTTTCGGTCAACCTATACTATGGATCTTTATTCTTGCACTCTTTTCAAAACTTTATCCTATACAGCTTATGATTTATTTTTTAAATTGAGATCGGCACAAGGAATATGTGTCACGGCATCTTTATTACTATTTTAAAACTAAGGTTTTAATTAATTAAAAAATTATTAAAAAAACAGGACTATCTTGCTGGTTTCTTTCATCAGTTTACTCACATCACTCTTCTAGTGATCTAGTGGCTAAGATCTAGAATCTAGATCTAGATTCTAGATCTTAGAATCTAGATCTAGATTCTAGAAGAGTGTCTTAACCGCAAGAGCATCTGGCGTATCATTTTATATCCATCTTCAGCATCACATCGTTTATGCTTCTCTCCGAGTTTTGTTTCAGTACTGTGATAGGTTTCGATGAATTTATTTTTCGTATTTCTGTTTTTATTTGTTTTTCAGATTATTTTTTGCGTTCTCGCTTTTTTGCTTTCATATCTGATTTTTCTATTGAATGATTTCTTTTATATACTCGGTGCGGCTTACTTTAATTCAGCTCCAAAGTAATCCTCTATTGTGTTTTTGCGACATATTCTTTCGTAAATATACCAAAAAATAAATATATATATATATATAGTCTCCCCGCCAGCTATTATGATGGATGTGTTTAGATTTTATTATCGGATGTTCATTCGTCATTCTTAAAGGTCCTTAGGAAAAGGACCTTAAACCTAATCTGTTTCTTTATCGTATCCATTCAGCGGGTGTCCAAGTAAAATTTGTCACAAAAGCTGAAGAAAGATTGGAAACATTTTTATATTTTGTAACGAGATGCTAAAAAGAACTACGCACTCCTATGTCACTTGTCACAATACTATCGAAAAATCGAGAACGGCCTGGGTGATCTACAATCTTGGAGAAACGTCTAAAACATTCAAGAAATACCTAGAAAAGCCTAGTTGCCACTAAAATAATCCAGAAAGAACAAAAGTATCAGCTTTTGGATATAAATAAGGACGCACCGTTATGGTAGTCGCGTATGACAGGCGAAAATAATGCGAAGTCGGCTACAAGCCGCGAAGCCAGGGTGGCAATGTGCGATAATTGAAGAGACATATATCGAGCAAATAATCGAAGGACTTACCTAAGGGGCGAATTAAACCGGAACGATTAAAGCAGTGGAATGTTCTAGTGAATGTTAAATACGTGTTACCCAGCGATAATAAGATGTTCATCTACAATCCCTGAATGTATTTTCAGAACCAAAGGTGCAGTGCTAGAAATTTTTGATCCCGGGATTTAAATGATATATATATGAGAAAAAAAATCATTCAAATAGCCGGTTTCGGCAAAATGACCGAAGACAATATAAGTATAAAAGTATCATTCGATATTTGAGAAGGTAATACGATTATTTTAATGAGTTATTTCACAAACATTATAAGCAATAAAATTATAATGTTGGATTCATTACTCCCTTTATATTAACTCGTGGCGTCTGCTTGCTTGCCGTCAACAAAAACTTTGGATCGATTTTTGACCCTTTTCCCGTGATCCAATCGAGCTGAAACTTGGCAAGTAGACTCGTGGCGACGATCAAGAAGATCTATCAAATTTTCGTAATTTTTTTTTTATAATTATAGTATAATTTCGGATTTTTAAAATTTTTATTGGTTTTTTCAAATTGGAATCATTAGAAAAGTTTGGTTACGGCGGGCCGATAACGTCTCGGAATATTTTCTAAATTTGAATTACTCCGTCGGTATGCATAATAGGTACTTCACTACGAATGTCGAAAATCTAAATTGACTGACAAATGGTTTTAGAATTTAATCTTCAAAGCATGAAATGTCTTATCAAAGCTTAAAACATCTAACATTTTAGAAATATATTAAATTACTGTAAGTTTAGTGTTATGTTATATGTTTTAATTCGTCTTTAATTGTTGTTATATTTTACAAAGAAAGGGAGTATAATAAAAACTTGGTTCTTATGGGTGACTTTTTTTTAGTGATGAATACGCTTGTACCTACTCAATAAAGAATAATGTCTTACGGTTTGTTAACTTTTATTAGTTAGTATATTTTATAGATACTATTAATCAAATTTGATTATTTAATTAAATAGAATTTTAATTTGTTGAACATTGGACCTATTACAGTGCATAATTAGTATACGATTATATTGTCACGGGTAATGACTGTGAGAGGCAAATGAAGACACTGGAAATTAATAATTGATTTATTTATACTACCTGTTTGTACCCAGCGTTGCTTGGCTTAAGGATTTAGTTAAAAATAAGTTTCTGGGCGGGTTCCATTGTTTTGCAAAGACTCTAATAAAAACAATATTTCCATTTGCTGGCATCCACCGGCGGCCCTCGTAAGGCAGTGGTTATTTTTTATTATTTTATTTATATATCTTTATTTATAAATAAAAATAATGAAGATACATAGTTACTTTTAGCATTAGTTTAATTTTGATAAACATAGATATATTATAGTAATATATAATATATAAGATAATATATATCTATATATATATATCAATATGTATATAAATATACATATGTACACCTATTAAATAATATTTCTCTTCATATATTTTCCATTGTTACGCTTACATTTTTGTTTGAACATATAGATTCTGCTTAGCTTCCAGATTCTGGGAAGGGGTAAAGGGAGAGGGAAGAAATGTCACCTATTACCTATTACCCGCCGGGTTCTAAAGAATAAATTTGAAAAATTTGAGTCGGATTGGTCGAACGGTGCAAATTTGCATTGAAAATATACCTTGGGCATTAGAAGGGATAAATAAAAAGATGGAGGGGGGGGGGGGGTATCGCCTTTGTTACGCCTTTGTCGCCTTTTGTTTCTTGAGCGCTTTGGCAATCCTGTCAAAGTCCTGTCCTCTCAAAGCGCTCAAGACACGGAAGATAAGGACAGTGTTCGGCACAAACAACAAGGTTGAGGACCTCTTAAGACCAGCGAAGGATTGGTATCCCCTTGAGACCGACGGTGTCTATAGGCTCGACTTCCAAGATTGCGACAAAGTGTTTGTGGGACAAACAGCACGCACGATATCAAAGAGAGTTGACGAGCATAAAAGAGCATGCAAATTCGGTCATCCAGAAAAATCGGTATTGGCTGAGCACTTTCTAGATACGGGCCACCATTTTTCATTAGAGCCGCAAATTTTAGGAAAGCCCAAGAGTCACCACACGCGCCTGGTCAAAGAGGCAATCGAAATATATACGCACCCAGTAAATACTAATAGGGATGAAGATCTTAAGTTAAAAACCTCGTGGTATTTGGCGCTGCAGGATCAATTAAATCGACGACTCCGCACTGCCCGACATCCGACAGTATAACTATAATATAATAATATAATATAATATAACATATAAAGTGACATAATGCCTCGGGTACGATACAAGCGGGGAGCGGCATAGCGTCAGAGCGTCAATACGTCCGAGTAGTGAGGAACGCCGAGCACGATATAACTAAGCTCACTGCTCTGCTGTCAATGCATTCCCCACTACTCGGGCGCATTGACGCTCTGACGCTCTGCCGCTCGCCGCTTGTATCGTACCCGAGGTCTTATGCAATAGAAATTCTTGACAATATCTGTCCCCGACACGGAAGCACAACACACTACATCAAGACATACACACCCTGCTTTCGACACGGTACTGCAATCCAGTACTTAACCTCACACAAACTCGGACACACCCTGACTTCAGTATGGTATTGCAAGGCAATATTTAAGGTACACTTCAACACACACCCATCACTTCAGCCCTGATGATGGCCTATGCGATGGGATCCGAAAAGTCACGTATACATGGCAGAATATCCCAGAAAACTAAACACAGAAAAAAAGTAAATAGATTACCCATTCACTGCTGGATAAAGGCTCCTTACGTCTGTACCATTTTTTCGGTCCCTCATCAATCGGCCGTTTTATGAAAATAACTAGATTGTTATTTGAAGATTGCCCCAACACTCAAAAATAGAGAAACGTCAAGACATCTGTCAAATGTAGATATTTCTATTACTGTCTTTAAATATTTGAACTTATTGAATGAATAAATTTGTAGATGTGCGTGTAACAAACTGATTTTTATCAAATTTTGAATGAATATTAGTAATTATTTTATAAAATATTCGTCAAACACTTATATTTTAGACAAAATTCCAGATTGCAACGGCTGGTTTATGTGATGATATAAATATCGCTTCGACATCTAAAAAATAAATACTTTTTACGAACACTCAGACATAGCGGAGGGTTGAACTTTGATCGTTAAATTGAAATCTTTTATTTACCAAGCTATTTATGGAAATCGTATTTTACTTTGATGTTCTAATATACAACTGTGATAAATGAGTAGGTACTTCTATCATTCTTCTCTTTAGTTCAGCGGTACTCAACCTTTTTTTTCTCCGGGCCACATATATATGTTTGCTATGACGAAAAAAAATCATACTGCGAAAAACACTATTTATTGATTCAAGATTAGGGCGCCGCCTCTTGATTATATAAGCAAATAAGCAAATATTTTTTTAACTGCAACAGAATGAAAATAATACTTATCGCTTATCTTCCTACATTAAATTTATTTTCATCACTTCAGTATACTCAAAATACGATAATGAAAAAAATAAAATTCAAAACTAACGTATATCGTTAATTTTTGTATAGCATCTTAACAAAAATAAAAGATTAATAAACGCATACGAAAATATGATATATGAGTACGGATTCTAACACCTTATTATAGACGTAACAGGGGACGAAATTATTAAAAAAAGGTTCAGAGTTGCGTAGACCATTGTAGCAGGCAGGGGCGTGCAGTGGGAACATTGCAGCATGATTTTTACGTAACAAATTATTTGGAAAAAAAAATAGGAATATAACATATATTTCGTAATATTTTCATGAAAATTATTATCATAATTCATATTTTGATATACCATAATAATCTGTCGCATTAATATTTCATTTCTATTTTTTTTTTCAAAATATACGTTTACAAAAAAGTAATGCTGCAATGTTCCCACTGCACGCGCCTGGTAGCGGGAAACCGCATTGGCACGATATATTCAAAATACAATATCGATTTGTACAAATATTTGGATATACTCAAAATATTGTTGTGTGAATTAAAAAAAAGTATGAATATCATTTATAGATTACAAAAAAAACATTCAACGCACTGGAAAACGAGATTTTACTGACAGTAATGGATGAATATGGAATACGATTATCACAAAAAATGGGTAAAAATTACATGACAAACAAAAAATGTACACTCTGTGGTTTTGAAACTATCTATGGTTGAAATAAATTCGTTCTTAAACCATAGAAATCGCCGGTTTTAAAATGACAGGAGCTTGTCTTTGTTTCGTGCGTATTTCAAGACATTCAAAACTTAAATACCAGATTATTTGAATCGCGTTTCTGATATTAAATGTGTTTCGGGCCGCAGGTTGAGTATGGCTGCTTTAGTTATAAAAGTTTGTCTCAACAAATCCGCCGTAAAGTAGAATTGTGTCCTGCTCTCCCACAATACTTATGTAATATGTAACCCACAAAAAGGATTATAACAATAGGTAAGAATTGAAAGAACGTTAATTCTTTCATGGAACTGCGAAATACATATTGATTCGGTGTTTCAAGTGTCTCATGTTATTAAACTAGTTAATTCCTCAAACTAATCATGTATAGTCTCCTTGATAGGTTTTCCCTTCTCTAATTGTAATCCCATTTCCATTTAGATATAAGCTAGCAGGGTTGAATTTGGATGGGTTTACTAAAATAAAGGAAAATAAATTAAAACTAAACTAAACATTTTAAAGGATTTAAAAAGGTAGAATAGTCAATACATACATGGTCTTGAATAAAAGAAAACACTTTTTAAAAACCACTATTTTGTTAAATTATCAGTATGTTTCGGGACCAATGGTTTCTCCATCAGGATACAAGGTATAGTAAAAATTAATAAATCGATGTATAGAAATTAACAATAGCAAAATAAATGTAAATAAGGTATATAGCTTATTGAGAAATCATATGGAAACAAATTCCAAAGATAATTGGGACTCTCGCCTCGTGATCCAACAAAGATCGCGGGTTCGAATCTCACTCCAGACCAGCAAGTTAATCCTATTTTCATAGCACAAGCGTTTAGCTTAGTTTGAAAATAGTAAGAATATTGATGTGACACGTATTCCGTGTTCGCATCTCTATTTAAAAAAAAAAAAAAATTATTTACGAAATGAAATTGGTTATTCATAATATTTAATTTGCAATTATTGCTTGTTCCAATTTCTAGAATTTCTAATTTATCCAACTATCCTTTGTTATTTGCTTGTTAAATTTGCAAACATATATTAATATCAAAATAATTGTTTGTTTTCAAAAATTGGTATTTAAAAATGAATAGTATTATCCTTTGTTATTTGTATGTTAAATTTGCAAATTCATAGAAGTATCAAAACAATGGTTTATTTAAGAAAAAAATATTAGAAAATTCTGAATAGTTATTGGTATTTAAAAATCTATTGTATTATTCTTTGTTATTTGTATTTTAAATTTGCAAATACATATAAATATCAAAATAATGGTTTATTTTTATAAAAATGATTATAAAATTCTGAATAGTTGTTGGAATTTAAAAATCTATAGAGCTCCTTAGTTCTTGTATAAAAATATCTACTTGTTAATTACATAAAAAATGTTACCAAAAAGTCATTTTGCAGTTATTAAAGAAGTTTAATGTTTTGATTCTTCTTCTTCCTTTTTAATAGACCTATGTGATTTGTTCTTCAGGATAGCGCCACAGGATAGCGCCTCCTGTGAGGTGGATTCCCAGCTCTCTTTCCATCTTTTGGTAGGTCTTCCGCGAGAACGGATTCCGTGAGGCTGATGTAAGGGCGTCTGGTGCTGTCCATTCTCTGGACTTGGACATATCAGTCCCTCATTAGTACACAATTAATAATTTATTCATGCTATGTATAATATAATATAAAAAATTTCGAAAAACTTTTATTTTTCAAATACTTTTGTGAGTTTTGGCTTACTATCTCGTCAAGTGAAAACGTGAGATACATTCATAAAAATACAAACATAAAAATTCTTCTACTACTTCTACATACATTAAAAAAAAAACAGTTTCTAAATATCTGATCCGCTCATGGTTAGACATGGTTGCTCCATCCAGGTTTCGGAAAGACATGTCAAATAAATACAAACCTTTGAAAACAGTATGCTTTGATTCTCTTAACACTAGAAGTGCGGAAAATCCTGACACCCCTAGAAACGTGTATGGGTCAATTTTGGCTTTTTTTTTATTTTGCTACAGTAATGTGAAATTATGTGAAAAAAAAAATCGTTATTATAAAAGTATGATTTTATCACTGATTATACATATTTTTGGTGAACTTTGTATATAATAGGAATCAAAACCACAAATAATTAAAGTAAAAAAAGAAATAAAATTACAAAAAAGGTAGTACAATTACTCTTCCGAATCACATAATGAGTATATGGAAAACTCCTCTTTTGATGTGCTTTTTACAGGCTTGGCATTTCACACACACTTTGTTACCGGCACAAAAAGTCTTTACCTGACAATGAGTGCGTCTTTCCGTTGTCTTGACGCCCAGATATTTCGTTTTGTACATTGATATTAATGTTTGATGTTTTCCTGCTATTTACGTACGCCTCAGATTGTTCTTCTCCCAATTGTATGATGAAACCACTTGCTGATTTTTTTCCATTCACATCAAGATACAAAATCCAAGCATTTATTACTGCTAAGTCTAAGAAATTATAAAAAGTGTGAACTGGCCAACGCGTAGATGGGGCTTTTTCAGAATATTTGCGAGCCATTTGATCCCCAACGTCTACCCCATACTATGAACTATTGTAAAATGATACTTCTTCTGGCTTCTTTTTTGTACTAGTTTCAATTTTAATATCTGGTTGCGCTATTATTAAAATTAAGCTAAGGGATATTAAAATTAAGCTAAGGAGGACATTTTTTGTACTTTTCTTGGCCTACTGTCAAAGTGATATCGTTTTTTTGCTTGTTTGATGCAAGCTTGTATTGTATGCACCAAAAATACTTGTACCATTTAATTTTAGAGTTTCAGCAAGGAACAGAGACGTGAAAAAGTTATCACAAGTGATATTTCTTTCTTTGTTTAGGTATGACTGCATCAATTTTTTTACTACTTAATCCCCAAGACGTTCGTCATTTGATCTGACCTGTCTAGGTAAGGAAATGCATTTACTATATATTTAGAGTTCTTATCTACAGCCAACAAGAACTTTTTGTCCGCATTTATCAGGTTTTGAGGCTGCAAATTGAGATTGACGATGAGTCGCTATTTATGGGTAATTGTTGCTACTCTTATGTTTATGTTAATTTATATAGCGTAATTTTTGCGTAAAAGATGCTTCAAGGATGCTTTACAGGTGCGCCATCCAGAAAAAAATAATTTTTAGGCACTTCTTAAAGAGTTTCTGGTTCTCCATAAATCGCAGCACTGGAGGCAGCTGATTCCACATTGCTGGACCCACAATGTTTATGTTTATGATTTATAAAGCGCCATTTTTGCATAAGAGACGCTTCAAAGGCGCTTTACAGGTGCGACATACCGAAAAAATGAGTTTTTAGACTCTTCTTTAAGTGTTCCTGGTTCTCCATAGATTGCAGCACCGGAGGCAGCTGATTTACATAGCTGGGCCCGCAAAGCTGAAAGCACGTTCCGCAAACTTGGTGGCTCCAGGTCTCCTTGGTACTACCAGACTGCAGAGTGCCTCCGATTTAGCTGACCGCGGTGTGAGCCGTCTTCCTGTGATATTGTCTGGGATACAGAGGTCGATCAAATATTGTGGTGCTTTTCTTTGAAGACTTTTGTACACCATCAGAGAGAGTTTGAAAATTATCCGCTCTGGCAGACGAAGCCAATGTAGCTCTTCATCGGATGAATGCCTTCCGAGTTGTCTTCAACGATATCTTGGAGAGATTGAATAATTTCTGCACGCCTTAGATAACGTTTAACCATAGTGCTTAATAATATTTTAGTTTCGTACGGGGTTGTGAGAGAAAGAAAACACATGCTACGCTCCCACCACTGCCGCCCGGTTGCTAATGTAGCGGTTCTAATATCATCCCACCGCTGAGACACGAATATTCAATATGACACGCGGGTACCTACATTGACGAAGACAACGATATTTTTATTAATTCAGTAATAAATAAAAAAGAAAGATGAAGTTAAACTCTGACATTCATTACCGCGCTTTGAGGTAAATTCGATTAAAAAGAAATTAATATTGCTGTGGAGGTGAAACGTCCACACTCATCCAGCCAACGGCGAACCCGTCATATATCAACGCAAGGCACACACAAGTCATCGGCACCGCCTCAGCGGTCACCGATGCGTAATTACCACACATACCTGTACAGCAGCGTATACCCGAATTCGATCGAAGTTATACTTCTCGGGGAACTCCAGATCTAGCGAAAGCTCTCTCGACATTTAACTTCATAACTTCACATTTATATTCTAAATTGTATCATTTATCTGTCAATAAATTCTATCCAAGTATCGCGACTTCATTCTCATCCAAATAACAGGAAAACCGGAACTATAGTAAATACCGGTGGTGACTTCATAATTCAACGAAGCAGCAGTGTGGGAGGGTAGCTTCTCGACCTTACGAAGGGTCGCTTCATGCACATCAAACCCCCCATATTGCAATTACGTGGTTGAAGTCTCGTATAAACAAAAATGATCATATTTCATAAAAAGTCGTAAAAAATTAGAGTTCCACGCATAATAAGACATTCACTAGAGCAGGAAGAACATCGGAGTGGGTCAAATTTGCGACGCCCGCGCTTTTAGTGTTAATCCCTCCGGTTTGTCAGGGATATTATCATTCACCGGGACACCAACACGCACACATAAATACAGAACCTCGTCTTCAATTTAATTCGTTAGTGACTAACCCAAATTCTAGCATTATATCGCTCGTATGCATATGGAAACGCGAAAATTTAATATACATTATCAGTAACCATAAACAAAAAAATAGCATCTACACATCTGTGAGAATTGTAGTCTTAGCACACACTAAAATAATTTAAAAAAATAAATACACACAACATTAGTAGATAACTCGATTTGTAACAAACATACTAATCGACGCCGGCCAGTTGTATCAATTTCTTGTATAGTAATAGTAAGTTTAAAGATAACATTAAAAAATTCTGCCATATGTGGCTCTGTGTCTTATGAGACAGAGACCGTCCGGCCACAAGGTAAAGCAGGCAATGTTTATGATAGTTCATCGATAGTTATCCAGAGGATAACCAAAAAACTCTTGGATGATTCAATGCTTAAAAATCCTCCGGAGAAATGGCCTAGATAGTCAACGAGGATACAGACTTAGAACGAGAAGAGCCGACCTCGACAGCCTACCAAGGAAATGAGTTGGGATTATGCAAAGAAGATATGATTAGAAAAATAAAAATAAAATAAAGCTTTTCACGAAAATCGGTTGCATCATTGGTGGAAAATACAAAAATCTATGCTTTAAACGAACGATTAGGTACTACAAATCAAGGTACTATAAAACCGGCCGTAGTTAAATTTACATAATATATTGTTTGTCCGGTCATTTTTTTATTTTTATATATTTATTACTCTACTCTAATAATAAAACAATGAAAGCAGGAAAGTAGGTTTGACAATGAACCCAACGAAGACTAAGGTGATGACAAATACAACAGAGGAGAACATAGAAATCGGACAGGAAAGCATCGTATATGTTGAAGAATACGTATACTTAGGACAACTAATATCAATAAAAGACCAATATTCAAAAGAAGTCGGCAGAAGAGTAAACAATACTTGGAAGCGGTACTGGTCGCTAAAAGAAATAGTGAAAAATGATAGAATACCAATGTCGGTAAAAAGCAAAGTATACAACACGTGCATTCTCCCATGTCTCACTTATGGGTGCCAAACTTGGCCTGCTACGAGCAAAAACAGACAAAAACTCGCAGTTTGCCAACGCAACATGGAGCGGAGTATGCTAAACATAAGGCTTTATGACAAGTGGACGAATACAAAAATGAGGAAAAAGACAAAAGTTAGCGATGTTATACAAAAAGTAAAAAAACTCAAATGGAACTGGACTGGTCATGTTATGAGAACAAGCAGAGAAAAGTGGACGAAAGACGTAATGGAATGGTATCCCAGAAATTGAAAAAGACAAAAAGGACGTCAAATTAAGAGATGGGAAGATGACCTACCAAAAGGATGGAGAAGAATAGCTCACGACAGAGACGAGTGGAAAAAACTAGGGGAGGCCTATGTCAGAGAGACAACCTGACCAACAAACTGGCTTCTTAAATGACATTTACTACGTATATTTATTTATATATATATGTGTGTGCGTGTGCATGTATGTGTGTATATTTCAGTGTATCATTTTCTATTTACTTATGTTAAAATTGTTAAAATGGTCAGTGAATAAAGGCTTTATTATTATTATTATATCTAATAATAAAACATCATAAATGAAGACTATGTCCATTATCCCAATTACAAGTGTCTTCGGCATGCTTCAGTAACATGTATATTTACATTTATGTAAATTTTACATGTACATTTATGTGTATTATATATTTAATGTTTGAATGTAGTGTAATAATATAAGAATATGTAAATAAATAATTGATTTAATGGATCTTTAGGTTCAGGTCATCGTTTAGAAAATGGATGTTGTGTTATGAGTTTCTGCACCCTGTTTATACCTACAACTTGGTGTTTTCCAAGAGCTCCTCATACTCGAACGTGCTGATGCTTTATAAATGATGAAAAGTGAATTAAAAAAAATTATGGGACACTAAAATAAAATTTTCTAGTCCGTACGGATACATAAAACATGTTGATGAATTATAACGATAAAGAAATTAATTAAAAATAATCATGGCATACAAATGAAAACAATTGCGTGCTTTGTCTGTAATGTGTTCACCCTCACTCTTCCGTGTCTTTCTCTAATTGAACGGTGGAGATCAAACAGTCACATTTGCGGTGGTCGGAAGCCGCCACGAGTCTAGCCGTGCGCATCTGACCCATGTCCGCCAATCAGGGCACGATACGGCTGACGCGTTCCCGACATTTGTACATTTCTCATTTACACCACATACACGACACTCGCTGTCACGAGAAAATCCTTCTGGATGGATGGAAATCCTCTCCTCCACCGTAAACCACCAAACATTTTTTTTTCCATCGAGCTTCTTTGCTTCAGAGCATAAGCATTTAATGTATAATTTTTCAAGTTCATTGATTTGATTGAAATTACCTACCATGATTGAAAGGCAGATAACTTTTCTATCTGGTTAAAATTATCTGAATGTAGTCATAAATTAATCAATTTGATACTTCAACTGTCGACGAGAGATTTTGTTTCTCTCGAAACTTAAGCAGTGAAAATAATATAAAATATTATTGAACTCACGAAGAAGAAACAAGGTTTTCCCTGGACATCCCATCTATCCCAGCTTAGATTTAATAGAAAAAATATTTTAATTAGGGACAATGAAAAATATGTGTCGCCTCACAAACATATTTTTAACTAAATCCTTAACCCGGGCAACGCCGGATACGCAAAAAAGTATATTTTTGAGTATAACACAAAATGTTTCGGAAATCCCCGTTTTCTTCCTCAGGTAAGTTGAGATAAGTGAGTGGGAGTGAATGTCTTGCGTATGGGATTAGCAGAAGTAGAGGGAGTATCTTGGAGAGGGAAAGAGGAAACATTCTTCTTCTTCTTCTTCATCAGCCTTCGTCTTTCCACTGCTGGATATAGGCCTCTTCCTTATTTTTTCATTCATCCCTGTTGCTTGCTAATTGTAGCCATTTCGGCCTATTTCTTTTAAGGTCTTCCGATGCCTCTTATATTCTTATTCTCTAAATTGGTCTCCATTTCAGAACTCTGGGAGGCCATCTTGTAGCATCCTGTCTTGCAACGTGTCCTGCCCATTGCCATTTTAGCTTCGCTACACGATCCATGATATACACTATTCTAGTTCTGCGCCAAGCATGGATCTCTCCATGTATCGCTGCGTGCATTTGAGCTTTTCTACACTTTTCTTTGTAAGGGCCATAGTCTCCATTCCATACGTCATTGTATAGGAAACATTGTATTTGATTATTGATGATATTTTTTCACATATTTACTTTATTATTTTTAAAGTAAAAAATTGACAAATTGAAGAAATGTATCTACAAGTAAAGAAGATAATATTATTTACTAGAATACTCATTTTAAAAATTGTATTTCTTTCTTTCATGTATCGTATTTACACAGTTTGAATTAATTTAATGGATATGAATACGGATAATTCGTATCATCCAAATACATTCTATTCTCATAAGGAAGTTCAAATAATATTAAAAATAAATCATTTTTCTGTGTACGCATCTCTCTGTTTGTAAAATATTTTAATAAACAGGATCAGAGATAAAGGAAGACGGTACTAGAATATTGATGAACGTGAGAGGAGATTACGACTTTGAAGCATGGTACTGGAAGTTTCGAGTCGATGGTTAATACTAATCATACTTGTCTGTTCAAAGAACTTGTGAAAACTTTGGCAGCAGACCATTAGGCTCAGTAAGAAGTTGCGCAGTGTTCTAATCAGCGATTATCGAAGTTACTTGGAACTGGTGAAGCAAGAGTGAAAGCTCTTTTCAAGAGGAGAAACTTGCCTGCATGAGAAAAATAAAGATTAATTAATATAATATTCTGTCATCGAATATCATGTTTGCCCTGCAAAATACCTTCACTCTGTAGGGACCGTAATGTACTACTTCTGTCACAAAATATGGGACAATTCCTTCTTGCAGATAACAAGTTTCTAAATTTGAAATATTTTTACTCGTGGCGTCTGTCTGTTTGACGCAAAAACTTTGGATCGATTTTCAACCCCTTTCCCGTGATCCAATCGAGCTGAAACTTTGCAAGCAAACTCGTGGCGACGATCAAAAAGATCTGTCAAATTTTTGTTAAAAAAAGATAATAATTACAGTATAATTTCGGATTTTTAGAAATTTTATTGGTTTTTTCAAATTGGAATCATTAGAAAAGTTTAATTAGTAACGGCGCGGCGGCCCGATAACGTCGCGGAATATTTTCTAAATTTGAATTACTCCGTCGGTATAATAAGTACCTCGCTACGAATTTCGAAAATTTACAAATCAATTGGTTCACAGATGACAGCAAAGTTGGGTTTTTTGGTGAAAAATCAAATAATAATTTATTTCTTTTAGATTTCTGCTTAGTTTTGAAGAATTCTACATTACTCAAATCTGATTCTGAATAAATCATTTGACGCTGGAAATTCATAAGGTACGATATTGATGATAATTGAATCTATCAAAATCTTGACATCTCAAAACATCTGACATTTTAGAAATATATTAAATTTCTGTAAGTTTAGTGTTATGTTATATGTTTTAATTTGTCTTTAATTATTGTTATATTTTACAAAGAAAGGGAGTACAGTAAAAACTTGGTTTTTATGGGTTACTTTTTTACTCCCTTTATATTAACTCGTGGCGTCTGTCTGTTTGACGCAAAAACTTTTGATCTATTTTTAACCCTTTTTCCGTGATCCAATCGAGCTGAAAATATGCAAAAATTTTTGTTAAAAAAAATTAATAATTACAGTATAATTTTGTATTTTTCAAATTTTTAATGGTTTTTTCCTACAACTGAGTAGTTGTATGAAAAGACTCCGACGTATCTGGTAGACACAAAAACTGATGAAATAATAATTTTGGATTTTTTGTAATTTTTTATCCCTTTCATAGCGTCGGCCGACTCGAGCCCAACACATAGGTTAAACGTCAAACCTGTTTCCACTAGTAAATGAGAAAGGGAGTATAATAAAAACTTGGTTTTAATTGGTTACTTTTTTAATTTCCGAATTTGACATATTTTCAAACCATTCATTCGAAACAAAGCTAAAGATTTTACATAAAATGTCTTTTTTTACCCGACTGTGCGACGCAATGTGTTTATCAGCCTATGAATGTACGTTTATTCCTTTGTGGCACTCTAGAGACCAGAAGCGTGGGCCGACTTTGATGATTATTACGTCAATGGATTTGTCTTAATCTTGCGAGTGTCACTAAAGATATGAAAGTAATCAAAATTCAATACGGCGACACCAGACGCCATATTGTGAAAAATAAAAAAAATTAAAGTCTTTTTTTTCAATTGATTCAGCAACATTGTAGATTGACATTTTTAAATATATTTATTGTATTATTTGTATAAATCTTCTTATATTATTTGATAAATTACACCTACATGTTTCGAAAATATCTTTATCATCAGGGTGTTATATATATGTTAAAATATCAAAATGAATAATGTCTTTTGTTTTTTGTTTTTATAAATTGTTTGAAAATATATTTTTAAATATTATTGCCAAAATTCTTGATTACTCGCAATTTTTGAAAATTTTTTTAGAATTGGGCTAGTAGTTAAATTTAATTGATTATTAATAATATTTTGTTTACTATTACATGCTTTAATATATTCTAATGATTCTAAATAAGTCAATTTCAGACCAAAATTATTTATGTGTAAAATAGAAAGTCCTACATTTTTGTCAAAACCGCGATTATTTTCTAATTAATGATTCAGACATCTCAAATGTGTAATTAATCAAATAATATAAGTCGATTTATACAAATAATACAATCAATTTAAAAAAAAAATTAAAGTCGACTAACTATGTTAAATGGGGTATCATTTAATAGGTCTTTGAAAATATTTTTTAGGTTTCTCTGATTATTTTTCATTTCAAATAATCATTAAGGATCTATAACGATTCAAAGTTGGTAAGAAACCATTCTCACCTAAATTTTCAGTACATATAATATAGCTGTGATAAAGTTCTTATACAATAGCATAATATGTTTTATTAACGTGAAAAATATTTATCACAATATTATTCAATATAATTCTTAGAATCGAACGACAAACCCAAAATTTTGCTGCTTTGAAAGATAATTTTTATAACCGTTACCTAAAACATTACTTAATGCAGTGAGAAATATCGTTATTAGGTATAAATAAATAATTCAAAAATTTACCGACTTATAATCCTAACAAAAAAGTGTGAAATAAAAAAAAGTAAATTTAAAAAAATAAAAACACCAATCTGCGTAAAAAATTAAAAAAACGAAAGGGCGTAAAAAATTATGTAAATAAAAATGTAGATGTTCGTTTGTACAAAATCGATAATCTCTGAAAGTTCTTCACCGATTGCTTTAAAAATTTGGCACAACGTTGCATTCGATTACGAAGACGTTTTTGTAAATCTAATACGTTTTCATATACTACTATTAATTTCTATAAATAAAATTGTAAATTTTCGATTGCCTTCAAAATTCTTTTTCACACAAAGTTGCATTCGAATTCGCACAAATAATTTGAAAATTTAATTTAATAGATATAAGATTTTTCAAATTCAAATTTTTTGATAATATTCGACTTTGCTTAAATAAAACGGTTGAATCGATGTGAAATTGCAGCCAATCGTATCGCGATATCTATATCTATAAATCTCAATGTCTGTCTGTCTGTCTTTCTGTTTGTCAAAACAAATCTACACCGTTTGTCCGATTCGACTCAAATTTTGCATACTTATGCTTTAGGACATTTGTTCCCTCCAATTCTATCCCTTCCTCTCCCCCTGATATATTTTAAATGCAAATTTGTACCGTTCGACCGATCGGACTCAAAATTTGGAAACTTATTCTTTAGGACCCGGTGGATAACATAAATGATATTTTCCTCCTCTACTTTTACCCTTTCCCTTCCCGTGATATATTTATAATGAAAATCTTAACCGTTTGATCGATCTGACTCAAAATTTGGAAACTTATTTTTTTCCGCCCTCCCTTTCATCTCACCCCCTCCCCTGATATATTTTTTGTACAAATCTACAGCGTTTACCAATCTGATCCAAATTTTGCGTTCTTAATTTTAAGGTCACGGTGGAATACATAGGTCACAATTCCTTCCTGGACATCCCTTTCATCCTAGCCTAGATTAAATGGATCATTTTTTATTATTAGAGACTGTGAAACAATGAAACTTTTGTATCCCCTCACAAACTTATACTTAACTAAATGCTTTACCTGAGCAACGCCGGACATGAACATCAATATATAGAAATGTAAATATTCGTTTGTTCAAAATCTTAAATCTCAGAAAGTTTTTCACGGATTGACTTCGACACAATGCTGCATTCGAATACGCGCATGTTTTTATGTACCTACTACGTTTTTATATACCTACATACTGTTATACAGATGTCACATGTGTGACAGGAAAAAAATGCTTTTTTTGAAAAGCAGCAATATTGAGTAACCACAAGCATTGTAAAATTAAACATATTAGAAACGTCTCCTTCAAACACAGAAAAATTATTTTGTGGTGATATTATAATTATAATTTATAGAAATTAACTTTTTATTCCTGATGAAGAAGCCATTGGCTTTGAAACATGTTGAATTTTTTTTCAATAAAAAAGTAGTATACACAAAGTTAATTTCTAAAATTATAATATTAGAAACGTGTGCTTTCTTTTTTCTTTCTTTTCCATTTAACAAAACTGAGCCACAGAAATGCGTGGCAACTAGTTATAAATAACTGGAAAGAAATAAAGAAGTCCAGTAGTCTAGAATTCTGTTAAGTAATATTTTTTTATTTATAACGCCCTATGGTTTTTTTTAACAGATAGGTAAAGTGTACATTAACAGAATATATAGTTTAAAGAAAAAAAATACCAACATGTAAACATAATAATGACATAATGAGGAAAGAAAGTACTTAAAATACAGATAAAAATATATAAAGATAAATATAAGGTAAAAAGCAAGAATATTAAAAGCAGAAGCATAAGAAAAACATAATATAATAGAAATATGAAAACAAAAAAAGTAATAATGTAGAGTGAAAAGATATAGCACAAGCTTTGAATGTCATATTATAATAAAAAATATATATGCAAATACAAATCAATTGTCCAATCCAATACTTGTAATCTTTCAATACACCTTTTAATATATGTTTGAATTATATACAGTTATTGGCAAAGACGTCCAGTTGCTCGTATCTGTTTGCTAATCTGGGAAACCTTTGCAGTGGGGAATTAAAGATATAGTTAGTAACTGCAGTTTCCATGGCAAAACCTGCATGACTTCTAGTTATGCGAGACGGAACATGCAAGCAGATACGTTCGTGTAGTTGAGGACAGTCGATAATATCATTTATTAGTTTATGTAAAAAGACAAAGTCGGTCACTATTCTTCTAGTCTCTAGTTTATCAAGACTGCTAAAAGATCTAAGAATATTGTAATCAATATTACTTGATGGTATGTTAAGTTTATAATTGATAAATCTACGAAACTTATTTTGGACTTTCTCTTTATTACTCATGTGAACTGTATAATGAGGGCTCCATACAACTGTATTAAATTCTAGTATTGTCGAATCAGGGTCTTAAATAATAATATAAAAGTTTCAATTTTCTTATAATCTTCGCTTAAACGAAGTAAGAAACCTAAAGTTATTAATCCTCTATCAACTGTTGAGTTGATATGGGGGACTAAAGAGAACTTTTTGTCAACAATTACGCCTAGATCTCATATTTCATCTACCACACTCAAAACTTTTCCATCAATTTTGTAATCATAGTGTACTACTGTTCGGGTGCGGAAAAATCTCATCACCTGTTATTTGGGGATATTTAAAAATAAAATAAGATTATAAGACGGTAAATTTTTAAATTATTTTTCGTTTTTTTTTCAGTATGTTTCTCAACATATGAATATGAAATTAAGGGTGTAGACATATGAATAAATGAATATTATTCCATATTAATCTCTAGTTCATAAAGTAAACGTGACATTGAATCTGCTAAATGAATGTTTATTCCTTTTCTATATATTAATTAATTAATAATATGCAGACCGAGTTATGGAATTCCAGTGGAATGGATAAACACATATCATGAATGACAATTTTACCTCGTTTACGGACAGTGGTACAGTGGCTGCATTTGAAGCAAAAATGGACAGCATCTCGAAATTATACAAATAATGAACCTGATTCACTAGATGAGACACTGGATTGAGACTAAATTATGAAGTGTGTCCAATTTTCTGACATTTGTAGCTGTTTGTTTGTAGGCGGACGGTGAACTTAATATTCAATTATAATAATACCTCTCAAGATGACAATGCAAAAAAATGTCAAATTACGTTTCCTCTCTCTCTCTCTGATGAACACACATGATTAGACCAAATCAAGCCACAAATGATCACTAACCTGTGAAAGATTATTTATTCTCGAAGGCAGTTGAACTTATCCGGTCACAAGTATATTTGGGCCGTCCTTGCTTTGCAGGTCTCTTAAGAAGTCTTTTTGTTCTTCCACGTCACAAATAACACGCGAAAATGAATATGAACTGGTGAAAATCCCGGAGAACAAATACGATTCGAAAATTTACGAATCTATTATATGTATGTCCGTTCGCAATCAAAAAAACCAGAGCAATGTTACAAAGTATTAAAATATGTTTTGTTTTCTCGCGCCGGCGGGGATCGTTTTTGCCCGTGCGTGACCAACGCCATCTAGCGTTGATTTGTAGTTCCACAGAAGCAGCGGCATTTATGAAATGACACGGGAAACTCAAATATGTCTTCAGGAAAGATATTAAATATATTAATAGATATTAATCAATTATCACCTTGACAGGTTATACATTTATTTATTAGGTATGTCGCCTTACCACTAGCATTTCCAGTTCTTAGGTGGACACGAATCCGACTGATGACTGAAGAAGTACTTCTCACATCTCTTCCTGGACCCAAAGCGTGACGGAGACCATCTTTACGTCTGCACCTTGAACTCGAAGAACCTCGTTGAAACTGATGATGTTGGTATTTTTGTTTTGGACGTGTATGATGATCCTTTTTCTGAGTTTTGTTGAATCAGATCATGGATTGGAATGTTCACGGCTACTCAGAATCTTCTGGTAGAAATTTTCTATTCTGTAATCTATGAAATTAGAAAAATCATCAACTTACCCTAATAGGGAAAATTTTCTTTTTTGATGTGTAACATTTTTCATCTCGCTTTCCTGCAATCTATGGCAGTGATTTCGTGAAAATGGATGAAAATTTGTAACAGGAAATGAGACGCCAGGGAAGCGCGCGCAATTTAATTTAACCAATGAGCGCGCGCGATGGAAAAAAATATCATTGTTTATAAACAAATCAGTGTCCGGCAAGTGCCATCACACCGAAGACGCACATTTCCAACAATTAATGCTTCTGATTTTGTGTATTTGCTAAGTGGCTGGTGTCAAGCGTGTGGATGTTGTAACTTTGATATATTTTGGTTTATATCTTCGAAACTATCCAATAAATACTTAAATTTTTTACATTAATGTAAATAATAACTACCCTTAATTATGTACATTCTCAAATTTAATGTAATTTATGTGATTATTTTTAAATTTATTCAAAGTTTTCTTACAATATGTATGGCGGGACACTACCGCCATCTATGAAAATAAATAAAAACATATAATTGACCAAATCACGGTATCACGGGAAAAGGGTTAAAAATCGATCCAAAGTTTTTTCGACGGCAAGCCGGCAAGCAAGTAAGCAAGCAACAAGCCACGAGTTAATATAAAGGGAGTAAAAATAGCTGAGTTGGATTGTGACCGCTTTTGTGATGCAGGTGAGGTACACACGGCTCCACCTGGGCTCTGTTTACTGTCGTAATCAGTGAAGTGATCCCCTTTTGCCGTTATCTAACTAAGGTGTTTGCTTTTCGCAGAGGACTTGAAACTTTATAGAGTAATTGAAACTATACAGTGTGCACTAGAAAATTGAAAATGAAGTCAATGAATTTTCGAAACATTTCCAAATCTCAAGTGACGAGATTCAGCCGTACCTGAATAGTCTTACACTACTCAGGTACGGCTGAATATGAGATTTGGGCGTAATTAAAGAAGTCAAAAAATTCCCATGTTCCACATTTTTACACTCCTGTTTCGGAACGGGGTTACAACTCAATCCCAAAAATCTCATTCTTAAAACCTTTTTACAATATTCCTTGTATTGTTCATATATATCCTAAAAAATACAACACCCAAAGAAAAAATAATAATAATGTGTAGTAAGACAGTCAAAGTTTTTCCATAGACAATCGCCAATATTCTATATGATACGCTTTTCATTCTGTATAATTGTGCTTGCACGGCTCCTGCCAGTCAGACGCTTGTGAGACCTCAAAATAGCTTCAAAAAATACAAAATGATTAAATCTTTAGTAGAATCATGTACGCGTTGTATAAGAAATGTAATTCAAAATATTATAGAACATCTTCAAACCATTATATTTAAAAAACAAAATATAGGAGTATCATTACTGGTTACGAAAGCTGTGTATACTAACAAAAAATCAACAGATGTCTCTAGTAGAAACCATAGCAATATATGAAAGGTTCTTGATTCGAACATGTATATAGAATTTTTAAAATTTCATAATGTGTGGATGTTCTTACGACGGAATCGATGAACGTTACATTGAGTAGAGCGATCACTTTAACCAGCTCATACGGGTTGTAAGCCCCGGGCCATCGTATAAGAGACTACCATCCACTTTTCTCATGTATAAATTAGCTTCATCGCCGTGAGACTTCTATAGTTTATTCTTGATAAATTATTCATCCCCTTATTACAGTAATTATAGTAACTGTGTTCTTAGAACATACTTTCATATAAAATATTGTTTAATAACATTATACTTTATTAAAACGCAAACTTAACTGGGGTTATTTTGTTACCCTACTGCGGTCCTGGATCCGATTTCCGATCTTCCGGTACCCGAAGGATGATAAGGGATTAATTACCCTAGGTTTTTTACATTAAGCAAATATTAAAGAAAATTAAACTTTTATATTATTATTTAAGTCTGATTAGACCGGTATTCGAATTTAATTCAATTGTTTGGAGCCTCCAACACTGTTGTTCATGTGACTAATTCAAAGAGAGTCCACAATTCTTCAAATTGTCAATTTTAAATAAAACATACCGTCAATTATTTTATATCTTAATTTTTTTAATTATATTATTTTATTTATTTATTCGGAAATATTAACAGATATAAGAAAATGATATGTATAAATATATGAGAGTGTATTAGATAGTAATGAACTTATGAACTTATATCCTAAAATATCTCACATAGAAATAAATTTGAAGTAGTACATAATAAAATAAAAGACATCAATTGTAACAGTAGTGAGCATAACATAATAAAGTAAATAACAATATTAAAGTATACGTATTACTTAACTTAATTTACATCTTGCATTGCAGTAGTGAATCAATATTCAGTTATTAAGTATTAATTCAATGTTGCGTCGCATAATTATGTTCGCTTGTGATCATAGGTGGTATAGAGACACACGATAGATGTCAATGTCGGTGAACAAGTCGGCACATTCTTCAGTAATATTGATTATGACTTTCTTAGATCACTTTTTCTTTTGACAAATCGGAGACAAGAAAAGTTGTGACGGATCTTGCTTTTAATAAACGTATAAGCTTGCGTATTCTATTCCGTGAAAATTACGATGGTTTTTGCCTTGGAAACTGCAACTACTTACTACGTTTTCAATTCTCCACTGTAGAGGCTTCCCAGACAGGCTAATAGATTTAACTAAATTGAATTAAGATTCGTTTGTTAGAAAGGTTTGTATCTCGCAATTGCGAGATGCAAATTTTTCCAACAAACGAAATTTAATTACAACTTTATTTTTTTTATGCGCCTGATTTCAAAGTCTTTGTAAAGTGTTTGGTGTGGTATATGAAGTATTCTTGTATCTTTTTACCCTTGCATTACACATTGCATTTACTAAGTACTTATTGTATTTTACTTCCACATTCTTATACCTACTTACTACGTTCTTGCTATATGTTATTATTGATATTACTGTTTTACTAGCTTATATTTGATACGAACTTATATGTTGCCTTTTATGTTATGCGTTATTAGAACTTGTTTTATTGCTATGTACTTGCTATCTACCTTATATTGTGCTCAGGGATGTGAATTATTTAAAATACATATATTTGAAATGCAAATACAAAATACTTATTTTTATTTTGTATTTGAAATACCTTTTTATATAATAGAAAATGCTTTTTTCATTTTATTTAAAATACTTAAAAAAACAAATTTCATATTACAAAATGAAAAATGCTTATCTTTAATTTTTTATTTCATAGTTCGTACTTTTTACACATTTAATTTCATCGAAAATTCCTTTTTTTATGAACGCACCCACCGGTATTGCCAACATTGACACCAACTCTCTTCTGTAGATAGTGATAATGCCAACATTTTAATACATCTGAAAATTATTTAATTTTACACACTATTTAAAAGATGATGACAAAAGATTTAATTCCTTGAACGATATCCACTGAAAAAACTTTTCCTTTAATATAATACTTGTTAACCAAGTTCTACTCTTGTTGAACGATTTTTCATTTGATGGAATAATAATGAGACCGCATAGAAGGAATATGAAAAATGAACTGTTTGAAAAAATATTAATGTTAAAATTAGCGTAAATAAATAACCTGCAGGTATCTAAACTAATTATAGGTATTTTATTTGAATAAAGGTATTTTGAAAATTTTGTATTCAAATTACTTTACGACCATTTTGTATATGTATTTAAAATAGAAAAGTAACCATGTATTTGCATTATGAATTTAAATTCTTTTAATAAACTATTTTTCAAATCTTTGATTGTGCTTTATAAGTTTACTTTTTTTTATATACTATCATTGTTTTATTTTATTACTTTATTCTACATGCTTGTTATGAACTCCATGTTTTAATTTTTCATTTAAGCCCCATTACTATTATTATTTTGGATTCGTAATAATTTTAGACAAAAATGTACTTTTTATGTTTTATGGAATAACTGTTACACCCTTTATTTAAAAACCTTTTTTAAAAAAGCAAGTTAATTTTAAAATTTTCATTTTGGCTATAAAATCAGCAAAAAATACGCTTTTCTCAACGTTTTCAATTACACATAAGCGGTTTTATTTATGTATCTCTTTTGAAGACGGCTAAAATGCAAGACTAAAAATTTCAAAGACTTGACATTTTAATTAAGGTTTTCTACTTTAGACGTTGTGAAGTTGTACACAAGATAAATGTATGCATTAAATTTTAACATTCTAAAGTATGCAAAATAACTTAAAAAGAATGAGACACCCTGCTAGCTAAATTATCTATGATTTTTATATTCTGCAGGTAAATACATTTGCATATACACGAGTATAATATCAAATTAACAGAAGAAGGCTTTACTATAAAGCTCATGCACGGCAAAGATGAAATGAAATTGGCAAGAAGTTGTTAACTATCATTCAAGTCATTTTGAGATAATTGGACATTTGCATTTCGCCTTTGAAAAATATGTTTTATTGCTAATTCAAGATCAATTTTTATTGATTTATGTCAATAAAATATCAGAAAAGTATTTACAAAGTAAAAAAAAAAAACAAATTTGTGCACAAAAAAAATATACTCATTTTCCCTTAAAAAAATGTAGTTAACAACCATTTTTTCGCCTCTGGAACTCATTTTTATAGAATAACATCTTTTTAAAATTGGTAAAACACAAACATCAAACAACCCTTCAAATGCTATCCGTAATTAACCATCTATCATCCAAAATTTCAAAATACCTGGCATGTTAATTAATAAAAAAAACATGGTGTATACCTTTTAAAATTATTGAAAATTAAGATTATAATAGTCTTCAAATAAAAACAAATATATGACATTACTGCTAGAGTAAACTTTATGTTATCCATAAATATTCCAATCAAATTAAAAGGCAAGAATGACGGCATGATCATGTTATTATTGAAGATAACATGTTCTTCACATTAGTAACTGATTTGATTTTTATGAAAAAGTGTAGTTAACATGTTCATCCTTATGATTTGAACATGTTCTAATTATTTTTAAGTTCTGAACTTATTTCCAATGGAAAGAGCGTACAATATTTAGATTAGACGGTTTATTAACTCATTTTTGACAAATATGTTAGTTAACAACTTCTTGCCATGTGGTTTTCATATGATGAATTATATTTTGAAAATAACGTACGATCATCCACTTTCTGAGTTTTTTCATGTGTTGCTTGAGATTTTCCGTACTACAGTGTTTCTATTCAGAAGCTCATGGGCTCTTCAAATGTTCGGGGTACTGGGGTGACTTTGTATTCCTCAGGATCCTGAATGTAACTAAGCAAAATTTGGAATGGACGGCATAAAACATACATATATCGCGGGTTGAGATGGGATATGTAGATATTGTATCTAATAAAGGGTTATGAATAAAGAAATTTTAATTTTATTTAATAAACTAGCTGTAACGCGTCAAAAATGACGGTTCTTTTACATGTAGGTTCTTAAAGAATTATAATCAGACGTACGGACGGACAGACGGATAGGCAACGAAATTATTATATCAATTACACTTTTGTGCGTATTTTTCAGCCATACGTGAGTACTGGTAGTCTGTCTCCGAGAATCGCTGAGCCTGTGTGGAGCACCCGAGAACTGGAAGCAGCTGGCACGAGATCGTGTGAGCTGGAGGAGAGATTGCTCTCGGGCTGATGGTGTTGCGGCGGTCAGACGATTAAAAAATGAGCAGCGAGCCGCAACCATGCGTCAACGGGAGCGACCGATGCAACCTGACCTCTTCCTACGTGAAATATGCGGGAGAGATAGGGCTATTTTCCCATCGCAAAGCTCATGAGAGGCGTAGCAGCAACTAAGTCAGAATGGCGAGGGGATCCTCGATCAAGAGGCCCGGCTACAACAACAACTGGAAGTGAAGTCAATTATATTTTTTCACATAGATATACGAGTACATGGTTTAGAGATAGATTTTTGCAAACTCCCATATAATATTATATCTACACATGTGTACGAATATGTATGCACAATATATATGCTTTTTTATTTTGTCAAATCGTCACGGATGCCCGCTTGTATAAACGCCAAATCCTCGCTGTATATATAATAAGCCAATGTGCCATTTAATACATTCTAAGATGAATGAATTAATTTGTCAATTTTTCATATAAATAATAGAGATATACTAAAAAAAACATTGCCGTGCATCTGGAAAGTCTGCCTAGTAATTATTTAAAATACTTTTTATAAATCTAGTCTGTGCAATTATTTTTAAAACAGTTTCATTCGTTTATCTCAGAATGTACTAAAACGGCACATAAGCTTAATTATATATACAGCGACGAAATATTGAAACTTAATAGACTTAGATCAACAGTTTTTTTTTTGTATCGTGTTGTAAAGGAACGCCGCTAGATGTCAAATTCTTAAAAATTGGGAATAATGATTATCGTGCATACATATTCCTGAATTTAATTTCCCAAGGCCCGGAAAACTTTAAAAAATCAAATAAGGTTTTTTTGCGGAGTGGTAACGAATAAAATCAACATTTTTGGAATGTTTCTAACGAACAAAGCGGAAGGAAAACAATGGTTTGGTTTGGTTTTCCGGCTTGCTAAACCTGGGCACGGAATTTTAAATACACCGTGGAATTCACGAATTTGATAAATGTAAATGTAATGAAATGATGTCATTTTATCGGCCGCGTAAAATAAGGAATAATCTTATTTGGAATAAGTAGAATAAAATATGAGGTACAGAAAAACTTATTTTAATTTATATTAAATTAAACTTTTTTTTACACACGCGCGTTCCTCTCATTATCAGGTGTAATTTATAACTAACCTTACCTAAATACAGAATTTTGTCGTTAGGGGAAACAAATTAAGAGTCGGAGATGTGTCGTTACTCGTAAGTGTTTTCTCAGAATTTAAGTTCTATAGAATTTTAATTTTAATCAAACTTTCATTATCCATGCTTTGTGAGAAACTAAGTGTAATAAATTTAATTTATAACTATCCAAAAAATGGTTGGAATCGATTAGATGGGTGAACTCCGAGAAATTGTTGTGTTCTAGTATTTAGGTTACTTGCGGTTCGGCCTATGTAGGTGTTGTCAGTTATTTCTTTTATTCTACTCTTTTTCTAATAAAGAAATTAAAACTTTTGATTTAAGAATAATTTGATCGATGTTATTCGTATAAAAAATATGGTGCAGGGAAATTATATGTAATTTTATTGGAAACTTTGCCAATATATAATGTTTTTCACGAACAACTATTTTCTGTGGAGTTATTTTTATGCCCAGAGTATAATTATGTTTGTGTTATCTTTTTATTGGTTTTTAATTGCAATGTTTTATCTATTAACTTACAATCATGAACATATATTCTATTTTATTTGCAATTATTAGTATTATTTTTTTCATTTAGTCATATCGAGTGGGATATTAATCAGATTTAAGCTTGCCATTTTTACTACCTTTATATTAACTCTACCTAAATATCTGCTTGCTTGTTTGCTTGCCGTCTAAAAAACTTTGATTCGATTTTTAACCCTTTTCCCGTGATCCAATTGAGCTGAAACATTGCAAGCAGACTCGTGGTGACGATCAAGAAGATCTATCAAATTTTTGTTAAAAAAAAATAATAATTATAGTATAATTTTGGATATTTCAAATTTTTAGTGGTTTTTTCATACAAATCAGTAAGTTGTATGGAGATTCCGACGCACATGGTAGACACGAAACCCGAAAATGACAAAGGGAGTATTGTAAAAACTTGGTTTTTATGGGTTACTTTTTTGTGTGTGAGGGTGAAAAGACAATATTACAGAAAGACTTAGCCAATTACACGAAGCCAACTATATTTCAGACAGCTCTAGCGTTTATTACTTAGCGTACCTATATCCTGTGAAGAAAAAAAATCTCTACAAGATAGGTCGCATTTTAACAAGACTACCGCTTCACAGGAGCGTAAATTAAATTATACACGAACCAATTTGTTCTCGGTGATGTAGCAAGGGCTTTCCTCGAGGGAGCCAGGCATGAAATCTTCACCTTGTACACCAGATAACTGAGTGCCTATGCGAATATATATAAGATAGCATTCCCTACAACCCTACCTGAGACAAAACCCGTACACGTATTTTATTACCTTTTTTTTACGTACAAAATAATCGTGCAAAACATCGTGCAAAATAATTGACTTTTAATTTTTATATACGAGTGTGTTATTATTCTAAGTGTTCTTACTATATAATAATATATAATATAATAAAGTATATAAATAGTATATAATCTAAGATTTGATAAAATATGAAAACGTTGTGTACCTGGATTCATAAATTTGCCTGGATAATTCTTGATTTTAAAATAAAACACAAATCACTTTGTTTTCACCAAACATTTAATGGAATATGACCATACATTTAATATTAATATAGGTTTAAAATTTCAACATACTAGTTATAAGATCCCACAAATAAATAATCTAGAAATACTTGAAAATAGGAAAAGTGTTAATATTAATTCAAATATAACAAATAACCAGACAAAATTTTTGCATAACCCACTATTGAATATTTTTCCATTTAAGATTCCATCCCCTTCAGATAACGTCTCATAATTTAACACCTCCAATTCCCCTTCCCCTCTCCTCACCACCCCCCTTCGCCCAACAAACTTGCATGGTTTATCTTTTTCAATTTTAGTACACAAACAATCCTGAAAAATATAAAATTTTTCTCGAAACATGTAGATTTTATATCTAATAAACTGATGAAAACAAAGTGATTTGAGTTTTATTTTAATAATATTGTCATCACAGAGTTCAAACCTTCATTAAGAAGAAAAAATATTCTTCGAACAGTTAATTCTTGATTCATTTAGATTTACGCTTCAAATGCTTCATTAATTTCCAATACTTCATGAAAATCGACGTCTTCCTGAAGTCGTCCTTTTTGTAATTTCTGTGTAAGTACTCAGATTTTCACATAATATGGATTTTGTGAAAATTTGACATAACATCTTTCTTCTCTACGATACAACGTATTCATTGCAAAAATGATTAATTATTTATTTTGAAATAAACGACACATGGTGATGTACACGCAATTGATTATTATTTTTACCAGCAGGATTACAAATATGATGTCACCGCAAAGAGGGACTATACTTCAGTTTATTTTAAAATAAAATAAAAACAACTAGAAATTTCAAATATTTTGATAGTTTGAAAAATGTCCGATGGTTTGTCTTTACTCTAAAAATGAAAATAAAAATAAATGTGCTGATAATTTTTTAAATATTAATAAAACATTAAAAGATTCTAGTGATGTTGAAAACGTGAAGGAAATGAAACTCATTCTTGTTACTTAAAATGCCCACGGACTAAAGATAAATTAAAATAGATATGACTTCAAATTTGTTGAATTTTTATTTATCACACTTTTCTCATCGTCTAGATTTCATTTAGATTTTTTTGTTTTTTATATGGAACAAGCAATATTGCTGTTTATGTGCCTTGACAGTTATCGTATAACATTTTAATGCCGTCAATTTTGACTTTTTAGTTTGACAGATTTGAAATTAATGAATTCAATGAATCAGAAAGCGCTAAAACGTAAAAAAATGTCAAATTATCCACAATTATGAATATTGAGCTTTCTAATATCAATAAGAATTTTATCAGGAATTCATTAATTTCAAACCTTTCAAACTTAAAACTTCAAAATTTGCGGCATTACAGTGTTATACAATAACTAATCAAGATAAGATAGTATAATATTAACAAATTATGAAAGAAAACAATGAACTTTGTTTTTTTCCACTTATATTTGAGCACTTGTTTCACTACATGTTTCGGAAACGCCCGTTTCCTTCATCAGGTGAATTAAGAATTAAGTCTTAATTTACCTGATGAAGGAAACGGACGTTTCCGAAACATGTAGTGAAACAAGTGCTCAAATATAAAATAGTGGAAGAAAAAAAGTTCATTGTTTTATCTCATAATTTGTTCATAATGGATTTCCACAAAGTTAACGCCGAAACATTCAATTACTTGTAGTGTAATATTGCTTATTTCAGAATAGAGCCGAGTGTTTGATTTAAGAATATACAAGGCGGGTACAATAAGACCCACCCGCTGCGTCCGCTCTGCAGTAACCCCTGCGCCACCCTCGCAGTAACACCCCTCCCCTATTTTCTTTTTATTTATCCACACGTGAAGTGACGAAATCCCTTCATAATACAACAGGACGGAAGAGCAAGGTCCACTAGTAACCCGGTACTCTGATCAACAAGAGAAAGTACTATAAGTGGGATTACCTTATCGACTATCAGTATATTTTTTTAGTATATGGGGTGTTATTCTATCTGCAGCATTTTATGTCTGCTTAGTCTAGTTCTTATCAATATTGACATATGATGGCCTCGTTTAGATGAGACGCGACTGGTAATGCAAGTCCTCCACAAGTGTTAGATCGTCCTCACGGCTTCTAACTACAGATTGTCCAGGCACTACTTCTCGCAGCAGAATAATCAGAAGAAGCAGAATAAGCAGAAGCAGGCACCCGATTCACTGAGATGCAGACAGTGTAGGGGACTGTATCAACTGGTTCTATTTAGTTGAGACGCAACTCGACTGGAAGAAAGGTATAGATTAGATTAGATGGCAAGGATCTGGCCTTCCTTTTGTCCTTCCTGAAGTTGGACGCCTTTTAGCACTGTCGCGACTTCTTTCTTGGAAGCGGCAAAAGCCTCCGGATTTTGTTTGGGAACAACGCACTTGATATGTTGAATATCACGGCCGCACGGCGACGTATCACAGAAAACACAGTATGTCAAGGAGTACAGATTCGCCCATCAACGCGTTTTGCAGGTAACTGAATTACCGACTCCAGCCCTGTCCACCGCATGCGCTATCGCCCGGCTTGGCACGCCAGAGGGGGACGGAGTGATGGAAACAGGAGCGAACAAGAGATGTGGACATAGGTTAGGTCTCAGGGAATGTTATGAGTTGCGTATCAAACAGGCGCTATTTAGATGCATCAACAGATAGCAGAATACCTATAAATGATTTTTAAATAATAAATAAATATTATTTTAAATTGGTAAATAAATATTTTTTCATCCTTGTATAAGGAGGCACCGTAAATAAAGTGTCTCCGCCTGGAAAATTTAAACCTTTTTATTTTTTTCGATTGTTTTTGTAATTAAAAGTTTTTAAATTGCAGTAAAATGTTAACAAGGTTTTTTCGTCAGAATTTTTTATTCTTCCCATTCATATATTGAATACTGATCGATGATCATCTCCGCTGGAAAGAACACATTATAAATCTAGCGGGACGCTAATTTATAATTAATTAATCGATATTAGTATGGGGAGGAGCAGAATAAAAACATAGCTAGAGACAGTTAAACGAGCACAAAAACCTATTCCTAGGATGATGATTGGTCGCCTGTTTACGTATTCAGCGGGTCTCCTCTTTACAAAATGTAAAATTTTACTGTGAGATAAAAATACATGCGGAGACTTGTAGAATACTATTACTCACATAAACAAACTCACTCAGTTACAAACCGCCTATACAATACAAGGCAATGTGAATGACTGCACACCAGAAGCGAGAGAAAAACAACACTTTATCGACGATTCTACGAGTGTATGTTCCTAGCATATTTTTTTAAATTAAACTAGCTGTTCGTACCCGGCGTTGAACGGGTTAAGGATTGAGTTGAAAATATTTTTTTCATTTATTTTAATTTTATTTTATTATATTTAATTTTATTTTGGGAAACATACAGTACAAAAATTATTTAATATCAAAAAAATATTCGTTTAGTATGACCAGTGAAGTTTTCTCGAAGCTGGTAAAAAAAAAATATGTAAAAAACAATGATAAAGAATGTGTGATAAATAATAAATATTTCAAAGATTAAAATAATGATAATGCATAAAATGGGAAGGGTGGGAAGAGGGAGGGAATGGGATTCAATTAAAGAAATATAAAATTTATTTCAATAATCATAAATGAGATTACGGAGTTTCATTTTAAATAAAAGCGAATTGTCAATAAAAATGTCTAGATTATATGTAGAACTCAACAGATTGTATTTTGAAGTGGAACGAGTTACAAAGCAGTTTTTTAAGTAGTTAGTGCTACCAAAGTTTAGGTAAAATAAATAATTTGAATGCGTTGAGTATGTAGGTCAACTTAAACCTATTTGCTCTAATAAATAGGGTGAGTCAACCAAGTTATTCAAGATTTTATAAAGATAACACAGATATTGTATGCATCTTCGATGTGATAGAGGAGGGATTTTATGATAACACTCGCTTTCGGTGTATGAGTTGAATTCTAAGCGGGAATTTGTGGGAGTTCCACTGTTTTTAAAAAGTGACAAAAGGTTTCATTGTTTTTGAAAGCCTCCAATTAAAACAATGTTTCCATTTAATCAAGGTTTGGATGGAAAGGATTTCTAGGGAAGAAATGTGTCCTACTTTTTTCGTCGGGAAAATATATACGAAATTTGGGTCCAATTGGTCAAGCGGTGTAGATTTGTACAGAAAATAAATCTGGGGGAGGGGATGGGTTAGAGGGGGAAGGGGAAAATGTCGCTTTTATTACCCAACTGGTCCTAAGGAATAAGTACACAAAATTTGGGTTAGATCGGTCAAACCGTATAGATTTACATGGAAAATATATATCAGAGAAGGATGGTGGGGTAAACGGTGAAGGGGGAAATGTCACCTGTGTCACCCACCGAATACACGTCAAAATTTGAGACAGATCGGTCAAACGGTGTAGATTTATATAGAAAATGTATCTTGGGGAGGGGATGGTTTAAAGAGGAGGGAAAGGAATGTCACCTATTTTATGCACCGTGTTCTAAAGCATAAGAATGCAAAATTTGAGTCGAATCGGATAAACGGTGTTGATTTGTATAGACAGACAGTCATTGAGTTTTATAGGTTTAGATATACAATACTAAAAAAAATATCCTTATATTGATAGAACACATGATACAATTGGATAAGGATCAGACGAAAATTTTATTCTATTAGATTAATTTATTTGAAGCATTATTAATAGACCTAATTGAAATTCTCGTATTATTATTATTATTAATATTAATCATTAATAATAATAGCTGTATAATTTGTATAGGTACATCATAAGATGATAAGGGAAGATATGATTCTTCGTTATTCTGAAGATTTTTTGATATTATTTTCTGCGCAATTCTAAGAAACTATTCAACTCAAATATTAATGGTATTTCAATTTCAGATTTATGGTTTAAAGAATAATAAAAGGAAGAAGATAATAAATGAAATACAGCCTTTTTTGTGCGCTGATGGTTTATAAAACAATGATTGAAAACAAGAAAACACTTTGAACAAAGAAAACAAATTAAAGTACTCTTCATTGAAATGAACAGTTCTTTCTTGTTATATAAATAATCTACCCACAGAGTCATTTTGCAGTTGTTGGAAATGCTATACTAAGATAATTGTTTGCACGGTCCTTGTATTGATTATATTCAACAATTATGATCTTTTAATAACTCAAAATGTAAATAATTATTATGATAACAAATAGCGGGAAATTGAGTTAAATTACAATATTAAAAATTTAATATGACCTTTCCTATTTTGACCATTTTTATAGTGTCAGCTTAGCTTTAAATTTGACGACATGCTCCGTGTATGGGTTGTAATAATCTAGAACGCGACCGGCATTCAAAGCTTTTTCATTCCCCTTAAATGACGACAGATGTCACTAATGAGATATCTATTTTTTATAATTTGGAATTTTTTAGCAATATCCTTTATATGTGTAATGAGATTCTTCCGAATTATTAGCATTACACTGGAATAAGCCTGAAATGTCATTTCAATTTTTTAAACTCCTTTTCAGACCAGTATTTTCATTCAGAATATTTTGAGTTTGTCCAAAATTTTCACAACACAGTACTGTTATTAGTTATTATGTTGATTGAATTTTATGCTTACTGCTTCATTTTCTATTTTTATACAAGCAAAAAGTGATTGGGTACGTGGGTACTGTATTAAGTGTGTATTTTATATTTTTTTAGTGGAGGAATACTCTTGAGATTGATGATTTTTTATCTTTTATTATTTTTTATGATTATTTATTTGAAACACATCTAGAAAGAATGACATGGGGCAGGTATGGAAATTTTGACCAGTTATGTTTCAACACAGCACGTGGTTTTTTATATATGCCAAAGAAGTATAACTTTAGAGATTTAAGGTTGTTATTACGGTCGTTAGACATATTTAACTGTAATTTCGGATATTTTATATGCACCGTATGTATTACCGAGAACCGAATCTCGACGTTTCGTTGGATACTTATGACAAGGATATGACAAGGCGAAAATCTTATCAACAGAACCGTACCTTGTACAACCCAGATTAGTGAGGGAGTCCTAATAAGTGTATATTAAAGTGATGTACATTCCATCTCCATTCTGTGTTGTCAAAGAAACTCAATATTCGTATTATATTTAGAATGACACAAAAGTAAGAGTTCTCTATGGTAGTGAGATTGTAACAGTTAGATTGTGGCAGTTGTTTTGTGACAGATATTCTGTGGCTGTTAGATCGTGACGGTCATACGTCTTTCCATTCAAGAAAGATAATCAAATAAGTATGTGTAAGCCGTAGGTACGACACATATTATTTCGTTGTGTTGGTGTTTATACCCGTAAACACCAACACAACGAAACAATTTGTGTCGTAGGCACGGCTTACACGCACTAATTCAATTACCCGTGGAACGAAATGCAAATGCCTGCAAATGGAAAAATGTTTACGCTCAGGGATGTGAATTATTTGAAATACCTTTTTCAAAATGCATTTTCTATTTTATTTATAATACTTTAATAAACATATTTTGTATTTGAAATTTTTTATTACATACTTCGTACTTTTTACACGTGTAATTTCATCGAGAATTCCATTTTTTATGAATGCACCCTTCGTAATGCCAATATTGAGACTAATTCTCATCTGTAACTAGTGATAATGCCAATATTTCAATAGATCTGGAAACACCACAATATTTAAAAGATGATGACAATAGATTAATTTCCTTGAACGATATCTTAATGTGAAAAAACTTTTCCTTAAATATAATATTTGTTAACCAAGTTCTCCTCTTGTTGAACGACTATTTCAATGTGGTGGAATGATAATGAAACCACATAGATGAAACATGAGAGATGAATTGTTTGAACAAATATTAGTGTTAAAATCAGCGAAACAAATGACTTGAAAATATCTTAACTAACTTAAGGTATTTGAATAAAGGTATTTTAAAATACGTATTTTGCATTTTAAAATTAAATAGTTTTCTTTGAAAATATTTTGTATTTGCAATTTTATTATTAAACTATTTTGCACATCTTTTTATGCATTGTCGTTGTTTTATTTTAATGCTTGTTTTGAACTTTAGTCTTTGTGATAGTCACAAATTAAAATTACTCCACTCGGTTTCTCATAGAGGATGGATAATGAATAGTTTTGAAACCGTTGAAATCCGAAAAAATTTAAATTCTAGAAACACATTAATAAATAATATCACATTTCAGACCACTTCACCGCTCCTAGAGCTTTTTGGGAAAATACTCTTCCCACCGCGCGCCCCCCTGACCTACCCGATAAGATTGATAAATTTTGTATTTAAGTTAGTTATTATCTATATCTGATGATGAGAGGGACTGCACCTCTCGAAACTATAGTAGTAATTTAATAACTCATTGTGTATGTATTACAAAGTAAAGTAAAACATATTTTAAATTAAATTTATTTGACTTGTTTTTAAGCGATTGAATCTAAAATATTCTATATAAGTTAGTTTAAAGATAGTCCAAAGTTTGCAGAAGATAAGTCAGAAATATTGAAAAATATTGCAAACCTTGAATTTGCTCATATCCATGAAACTATAGGTATTTGAATACAGGTATTTTGAAAATACCCATTTTATATTTAAGTAGTTTTATTTGTGATGTTGTATTTGCATTTAAAATAGAAAAGTAACCATGTATTTACATTTTGAATTTAAATACTTTTAAATATATAAAAAATATTAACTATTTTGGTTTTAAAAAGTTTGTGGTTTATCTATGGTAGTGAAGTAACGGCAGTTATACTGTGGCAGTAAGATTGTGTCAGTCGCGCTGTAGCTGTTAGATTGTGGCGGTAATACTATGGTAGGTACTGGGGTGTGTTAAAAATAGAGTTAAATATTTTTTTAGTTCTGTAATAAGCACTTAACAAAAAGAAACAGTTTTTGACAAAACACTTACTACTTACATACTTTGAGAATACCTAAAAAAGCCCACAAAATGCCCCCACCCTATCACTGATGACGATGGCATCATAGCCAAAGCTATCCGCCGCCTTCTGCTTAGATTATTTAGAGTAGTATTTTTGCTACCTGAATTGAGCTATTTGTTGCAGACTTAATAAAGTTGTTTTTTTACACATGCTGACGAGATTGTACTTCTTAATAATAGTCATCACATTGTGTAAAAGTCATTCTCCTACAAATTTCCATTATTTAAAAGTTAAAAAGAAAAGCATAAGATAATTTAAATTACTTCTGCACAAATAATGCGTATTCGTATAGCTTCTAAATAAGAAACCAACTAATAATTTGAAGTACAAAGCTGCGATTAATTTCCGAGACTTGGAAATGAATAAAATAGATTTGTTATTTTCAGAAAATGATGTTGGACAAGAAAAGCGATAAATATTTTGATACGTATAAAAAAGACAAACAAAGGCAATGTAAATATAAAACATAGATCAGGCAATAATAAACGGAAAACAGAAGCCTTATATGGAAGAGTAATTCATTATATATTTTTTGCTCCAATATTTTTATATTATGTGTGAACTCATAAGAAATTTGAATAAGAATTTGAATTATACGATAAGAATAAATTATTAAACTAAAAAAAATAACTTACTCGTCTCAAAAACTAAGGAATCTAATCTCAGGATCACGGTTTTGTTTACAGTAGTCATAAATACCGGGATTGGTACACAAAATCCTGAAACTTAAATATAAAACTTATTCCGGATTTCAGAAGTTAGAATAAAACTAACAATAAAGAATGCTTTCGTGTTTCTTTGGGCATTTTTTTTAAAAATAGAGATGCGAACACGGAATACGTGTCACTTCAATATTCTTACTATTTTCAAACTAAGCTTACTCTTGTGCTATGAAAATAGGACTTTTTGTTCATCATATACGTATATATTTTTAAATAGATATGCGAATACGGAATACGTGTCACATCAATATTCTTAGTATTTTCAAACTAAGTTAAAGCTCACGCTATGGAAATGGAACTAACTTGCTGGTCTCCTGGAATGGGACTCAAACTTACGACCAGGCGTGAGTTTTAATATTTAAAATGAATTATTATTTTATTTTGATTAAATTCGTTATCTTTGGTACCTACCTATTTTACATATATAACATTGGTGAGAAAATGAGCATTTTTTAATATCGAAATTCCGAAATTGAAATTTCGCCCCGGTATTGGATGTCCTTGCTCAGTCACACACGGCTCACCTCATTCAAATTCATTCATTCTCTTCGATTAACAACACCATCTTTAATATCCGGTTTACCTGATCAAGTCCTCATCGGATGTAATCTGCTTCTGGTACGATCATCATCGTCATCATAATCTGGTGGTACTCAATTCTTAATCTTGTTACTGCTGAAGCTTTTTTATTTATTTGATTTTATCGAGATTATTTGTAATAAATTAAACAATAATACAAACACAACTTCAGACGTAGTGTAAATACAGTAAAGTGAAAAATTTCTATTTAATTAAAAATATATTTTTTATTTAAATCTAGTACATACCTACAATACACATAACCATTTTAATATAATTGATATAATATTAACCATTAAAACAATATTGACTCCTTTTGAGTTCATTTAACTTAAAATGAATTTGATAATTAAAAATAAAAATAGGAATTCTATAAAGAAAATCAAGCGTAAAATTAAAATACCTCATTGCTTCTACTAAATATTATAACCTGGAACCAATTAACTTGCTGACAGGAGTTGTTAAAACTATGCAATTAGTAGACTTCTCGATGATCGATAAAAGTCAATTAATTAATTTTAAATCATACAGCAGTTTTAATATCTTTTCGTTTTCTGAAGTTTAAATAGAAAATATGCTTATTTAGCGAAGTAAATTATAATTATCCGAGTAGAATTTATCTGAAAACTGAGTTGGAAATAGCGCCTTAGAAAACTTTAATATTCTCTCTTTTATCATGTCGAGGGGTATAGAAACAAAACCGCGACTATGCTAATTATAATCATCACACCGCTTCTCGCGGAGGTAGGCAGAGAGAGAATGCCACACCCGTCAGGGTCCTGACAAACAACTCTCGCCTTATCCACAAGCTCCACGATTGTTGAGGCCCCCCATATGACCATTCTTACCAGTATCTGGTTAACCTGATTCTCCAACGTCTTTCACGGTCTCGCTGCCCTCAACACTTTCATCAATTTTATTATATTTCTATTCATTCTTTCCATTTAACTCCCTTTGCCTCTTTGCTTGTTATTTGTCGCGGTGACCTCATGACCCTTTACTCCCCCTTTACCCCCCCTCCTGATATATTTTCAATCTCATCTGACCCAAATTTTGCACAACTATTTTTTAGGACCCTGCGGAAAATAAATTCATTTGCTCGCCCTCCGTTTTTAACACTTCTCATACCACTCCGATATATTCTGTTTAAAAATCAATACCGCCTGTCAAATCCGACCCAAACTTTACATACATTTTCATTAGGACTCTGCGGAAATAAATTGAGTAATCTCTCCTCTCTCCCTTTGCATTATTCCATTTTCTTGATATAAATTCACTTCAAATTAAATCAAATCTCTTCTCTTTCAAATTGTAAAATGATACCATTTCCCCTCCCTCAAAAATCCCTCTCTCCTCCAACATTTATAAATTAAAATGAATGCTGTTCAACGATTTTTTGTTACATATTTTTTTATTTCGTTACATATTTTGTTACATATTTTATCTAGAAGCCATATTTGATGTAGCCCGAACGGGTATCGTCAGGGGATGTTAATATTGAATGAATTTTTATGCTTTTAAAAGACCTGTTACTATACCTTAGTGCTCTAAATATTTTATGTTAATTCTTTTCTCCATGTTTTTCTTGACAGAAATCCAAACATTTTCTGTTTTTGCAATTATTGTTTTCTCTCTCTTTATTACTATTAATTTTTAATATTTTAGATACTATATAGGTGAATGATGGATAATATTTTTTTAAAGTAGAAAGTAGTATGTAGTTATACATATTAAAATAAAATAAAACACGCCAACTTTGTATGAAACCATGAATTTATTAATTACTAACGCGAACCGGTTTCGCTTGACTCAAGCTTCGTCGCTTCGTTCGTTCGCTTAAGGAAGACATAATTTAAAATAAAGAAAAAGATGGATAAAGTATGGAAGAGAATGAGACAAATTAAGACAAAAGTCTGAACACCGGAGGAGGGAAGGAAGGGAAAAGAGATTACAGGGTTGATTGATATTATTTATATTTGAACGGAAAAATATTTAATATAGGACTGATGGACAAATTTAACTGGTAATTAATAATTTAGCTTAATGTATTATACGTATTAATTGCTCTCATTATTTAGAGATCTTCTAAATGATATAATCGAAGGTCAAAGCCGTTTATATGCAGAATATTTACCCCTTTGTTATTATAAAAAGAATGATCTTAATTTTCAGGTGTTCTTTAACTCGTTGCGAAAATTTTTGCCAATATTAAAGGATGTACAGTTATTACAAGATAATTTATATATATGTGCCCAGGTGGCTTAGTTTATCGTCTTTACCTTTTGTATTAAATAAAAATTTACCTAAATTGTTGTCAGTATATATATAGATAGTTAGTTGAAGACAACAGGAATAGAAGGCGTCTGCGAAAGAGCTGGCACGATCAGATACTACAAGTATTTGAGGATGGCCCTCTTAAAAGCCGCAACAACCGTAGAACTTGTAAAGATGATGTATGAATAAGGCCGAAGCAAAATTGGTGTGCCAGAATAGAAAGTGTAGCGTTCAATCCCTGCCTACCCCTGCGGGGAAACGGCGTGATGGTAAGTTAGTTAGTTGTTAGTGTAGAATGCTAGTCTTACATCAGATGGAAGGCTATTTACACAAATGGAAGAAATTTTTTAAATTTTTTATTGAAAATTAAATCTATCAAGTTCATATACCCATTCTTCTGTATATAGTTTTCCGGGATATTCTTCCGTGCATATGTGACCTCTCTGGCCAACGTTTCGGATCCCATTGCAGGGTCCATCATCAGGGCTGATGTGATGAGTGTGTGTTGAAGTGTAGGTTAAGTATTGCCTTGCACTACCGTACCGAAGTCAGGGTGTCTCCAAGTTTGTGTTATGTTAAGTACTGGATTGCAGTACCGTGTTGAAAAGTGGGGTGTGTGTGTGTGTGTCTTGATGTAGTGTGTCTCTACTAACGGATGTCGGACTGTGCGGATCGTCGATTTGATTTCTCCTGAAGCGCTGGATACCACGATGTTTTTAACTTAAGACCGTCATCTCTATTAATGTTTACCGGGTGCTTGTATATTTAAATTGCTTCTTTGACCAGGCGCGTGTAGTAATTTCTTCATATACCTATTGTTTGACGCTATTTTTTTAAGTATTTTTAATCCTTTAAAGAAATAAAAAAATAATAAAATTTGGCTAAAGGGATTGTTGAACCATTGCATGAAATGATGAGTGCTAGTGAGAAATGGTTAGTGTATGGTAATGTCCGCATAAGTAGGTATGCGATATACGTTAAAATTTATTTTATAATTTACTACTGATAGTGTCGAATCTAGAAAAATTTCTCACGATTAAACAGTACCTTGTAAGCCAATTAATACAGATTTTAAAAGGCAGGCAAATAACTACAAAATACCTAGATTCTTAATAATAAATAGATTACCAGGGATTGCTTGAATGGAAAAAGAGACACAAATAATACTCAGCTTTTGTCAGATTTCAAATCCACACATTTTAGCGCTTGTTCAGACACAGCGGGAACCGTGCCGTTTCAGAATCGCATGAGATCCGTGCGGGTCTCATTTACCTAGGTTTGTATGTGATCGTTCACACACAACCGTGTTAGTTAGTTAGGTTAGTCAACCGCTGCGGTGCCCGCAACCCAACCGCTAGAAAATAGACCCGCACGGCGCCCGCACGATCCTATTACTATGGGGCCTTATGAGAGCGTTCAGTCGCGTTGCGGGCACCGCACGGTTCCATGTCACAACAGGAGCACGCATGGATTATATTCTCTTTTCTATGGTTATGGATCGCTTTGACACTGAATTTTTTATTGATGAAGTGGAGAAAAGACCTGTAATATGGGAGAAAAGACCTGTAATAGTGTGAGGATTACTCAAATATGCCAAGAACCAAGCTTGGAGTTGGTGGAGATATTTGGAAATGGTGGAAAAAAGAGTATTTTAGAGAAGTAGGTATTTATTCACCAAAAATGAACTGACAGAATGATATTTATGTGTCTTGCCATGGAACACGGCCGTCGTTAACAAAGTAATGAGCGAATATATCTCTGATATTCAAAGATGGAGAACGGCACCAGAACTGTCAAACTGACGTTTATTTTCGCGCGCATAAATCGCTTATTAACCGCGGCTGTGTGAACAGATGACACAAATCGCGTGTTTTGAAACGCGATTCTGAAACTGAACGGTTCCCGCTGTGTCTGAACAAGCGCTTAAAGACAAATAAAATCAATTTTGACAAAAGTTTGGTTTGTGGTGTATTGTTTTAATGTTTTACCATGAACGAAATCTTTTCCATACTAAAATACTTTTACTACAATCAAATAACATGTTAAATATTATTTTCTAAATTATCGATAAAATGTATGCAATTAGAGCATTGGATTGGCACCCATCATTTTTGCTGATAAATAATTTTATTAAGTCGAAAATAATTTTGATTTAAACTTGCATTGAAAAGAGCACTAAAATCATTAATGAAATCTTTTATTAAAATCAAATCAGATTAAATTTAAGATAAGATAAGATTAAATCAGAATTATCAATTAATTTGAAAATTAAATCTTTGCCCTCTGGTTTCCGGTTACTTGCACACTTGGAAACAAATTAATGGCGTCAAAAGAAACAAATTTGGAATTATCAGGAAGTACCAGGTTCTTCAATTCGCCAATTAAGGCGAAAGAGTTCTGGATTGTTCGTTTCGGAGAAAACACTTTGGTGAGAAACTAGGAAATTTTGAAGTTAGGTGCATTTCAGTAAGATTCAACAGGTCTGATAGGATGGTTTAATTCACGTAATTTTAGGAAACCGTATATTTTGAGAGTTTTGGGGTTTTGTGTTATGTTAGATTAGGTTAGGTTAGGTTAGGTTAGGTTAGGTTAGAAAATAGGAAATTTCGAAGTTCTGTGCATTTCAGTAAGATTCAACAGGTCTGATAGGATGGTTTAATTCACGTAATTTTAGGAAACCGTATATTTTGAGAGTTTTGGGGTTTTGTGTTAGGTTAGGTTAGGTTAGGTTAGGTTAGAAAATAGAAAATTTCGAAGTTTGGTGCATTTCAGTAAGATTCAACAGGTTTGATAGGATGGTTTAATTCACGTAATTTTAGGAAACCGTATATTTTGAGAGTTTTGGGGTTTTGTGTTAGGAATTTAACCTGATGCTCTTTTTGAAAATCTTCCTGAAAAGATTTGGACATGGGTACACGCTTTTAAAGTTGGTTTAACATTTTCTGGTAGGATTTTTAGAGAATCGTTACTTAATTTTTTTATTTATTTCTTATAGAATCTTGATTATTATGTTATCTATTATTAGGTTGCGTTACAAAAATAAAATGCAATCGTACACATGGATAAAATCAAACAGAACTGAACCAAGTGTTTCTAATATATATATATATATATCGCTAACGATAAAACAATACCAAACTTTTGTTTTAATTTTAAATTTCATTAAAAATCAAAATTATGTTTTTTTATGTATATGTATTTGAAATGTGTGGATATGTAATCTGGAAAAAGCTTGTATTTTTAAATTGCGAAGCCATAGATATCGAGAGAAGTACGCTAATTGGCGAAATAAACCAGAGCGACTTCTTGTGCAAGAGTTGAATATTCTGCAGTGATAAGAATTGAATATTCTGCGAGTGATAAATGCGCTTTACCTAAAGATAATAAAGTGTTAATTAACGAGTGACGAAAGAGTGACATTTAAAAAATAGCTGTTTTCATTGATTCTTCCCTAGCCACGACACCTGACAATATATTTGGAATCATCATCATCATCATTTTCATCTTCTTGTTCTGATTCCTTCCTTATTCCCCTATCTTGCACTGCTTCCGCATAAGTCAACCAGTCTAGACCCGTTCTGTTTTTATACAAATTTTTTTGTTACTTCTCCCAGCCATAACTGCGGCGACCCATCAGCCGTCTTCCTTCCGGAGTTGCCAAGAAGATTATTCATGGCATTCGTTCCTATGAAATTTTTAGCACATGTCCAAGCCATCTCATTTGTGATTTTTCTATGTGTGGGGGCTCCATTCTGTCCATCAGTGTGTCTCCCGCTACCCCTCTTAGAAAACTCACCTCGGAAGCCTGGATCCTTGCTCTCACTCTCTCCGTCAGGATCCAAATTTGATGGCCATTTATTAGGGTGGGCCTGTACACAGATTTGAAAACAGTCAGTTTTGTCTTGACATGATTTTCTTTTGTAAATGATATTTATATGAAAATCACAAGAAAAAGGAGAACAAAGAAAGATTTAATTCTACGAAAGAAGAATCTAACATTAAATTAGCTTAGAATTTTATATCCTTTATTGTCTGCAAAAATGAAAAACCTGCCTCTGGATAAAGGTATAACATTTCGTCTCTCATAATTTTTTGCAAAAACAAAATTAGTCTGAAGATTACTATTTTTGACGGCGATCTTTGGTGATGCCCGAGTATTGTATTTCAATTTTTACCTTTAAATTGAAAGAAAAAATTAAAATTTCGTCAATAGATTTTCTATTTTTTTTTTTTGCATAAGATATCTTAAAACAGCAGCAAATGTAATGAAATTCTTATATTGTGAATTATTCATTGCAAACCAGTTACCTACTAAAATACCAAGTTGAATTCTTAAAACGTTAAGTCAAACAAATCGCTCGGTTTCGGAGTTATATCTTACTTTTTCTTCTTAGACTCTTTAACTGTAGATGTAACTGACAATTTTCAGGGACTTCATTGATCTGGATGGCGCATACTTTTACTATTTATTTTAGCCGCGAGTTAAGGCTGCTAACAGCACCATCTATATCGAAGCGTAGCGTTTTGGTAGCGTTAGTTCCGGACATTGTTACATAGAGAATTATGCGCTTTTCGTGCTTTTTGCACCTCGGTATTATTTTATACCTGATAATTATTTGCGCCAACTGTTAGTGTTAGCGACGGACATTGTTGCAAAGACAATTATGAACTTTTTTGCTTTTTGTACCTCATTATTATTTTATACCTCGTTACTACGTTGTTGACGGACATTGTTATGCTGAGAATTATGTATTTTGATTATTTAGATTTTTACACTCAAAATATAATATGAGATAAATATTTAATTTGACTTTATAGTAACATATAAGCTTTACAAAACATAACACAAGTTATGTTTTGTAAAACTTCTATGTGCTGACTGAAAACGGTTGGTATACATCAATATGGAACATTTAGCAATTAATAAATTTTGCGAAAGGGCAAATTAAATATAACAACATGATAAATGACAATTATACCTTTATTATCAGTAACATTAATATGACATTTATAATTTTACACCAGAATTATTAAATAACGACAGAAAAATAATTTCCAAATATTTTTTTTCAAAATTTCTACAAATTTAATATTAATTTAATTCCCTAATGTTAACCTCCAGCATGCGATGTAAGCTCGACGTTCCTGCACCACATTTCCACATCCACTGCCTGACTTCATACTCCTCTTCCAGCATCTTTCTGCCAAACACCCTCTCGACTTAAATATTCACAACCATATTAACATTTGGTCTCGTTTGGT
>JADDOH010000252.1:0-141949 GCA_016648135.1 Agrypnia vestita | reverse complement strand
TAGGATTTAACACGAAGGTAAACAAGTCAAAATGGATACTGGATGCCGAAACTTTGCTAATATAGTAGACTTAGGCCGTCCTTTGTTGAAATTCATTCAAGTGAGGGAAAATTCAAATTTTCCTCAGACGATTTTTATTTAAGATATATTTTTTAAACCAACCTTTCTGCTAATTGAGACAAAAATTCGGATATCCGTTTTATCAATTTGGATTTTAATTTTCATCTTATATTGTAATACATATTTTGATTTATGAAGGTATTGTGTATTTAAAAAAAAAGAAAACACTGTATAAAAACCACTAATTATTGAATAATAACAAGTTTCGTCGACAACGGTCCCTTAATCAGGATTGTATACTAAAAATTAAAATTGGATGTATAGATATTGACAAAAGCAATAAATGGATATGGTAGTTGAATAACTAATCAAGAACTGACAAACAAATTTAAAAGGAACTATTCGCAAAAAGGATTTTATAATGGGTTAGTAGTAAATTAAAAGATAATATGTTAAATTTATATATATATATATTGTACGAATTTTTTATAGATCTTTGGTTTGCCTACAAATAGTTGACATTGAAAGGAATTGGAGAAAAATCGTATTTTTTAAGGGGGGTGGTGTACTTTAGGACGCAAAAATTTAGGTGAATTTTCAGATTTTTTAAAAATGAAATATAAAAATAAAAACTCATCTTTTAAAAACGTTAATTAATTAAAGGAAATAATATATTTAATTTTACATCCTTATTTAAAAAAGGAAATCTTGGAATAAAGCAATATTATATATAACATTTATTTTCAAACATGATATACCGACCGTAAATTTTATCCGTAAAATCGAGGGTATAGTAGCTAAAACTTAACTCTTTTATTGTTATATTAAACCAGTTGTATAATTATATTTATACAGATGTTTTAGGCTACGCATAACGAAACCTACAGTGGTCATGGTTGAGTTAGTAGGTATTAGGTATATACAATCGTTGATAACGAATGTAGGTATTTATAATAATATACAGCAGTTCTCAAAACTTGACACAGAATATATGAAATATGCCCTAAGATATATATATACTTCCGCTGTGACCTAATAAAGAAGTCTAAAGAAGGGGTTTAATTAAACTCTATACAATTTTGTACGGTGGCAGAATTCTTCTGAACGTTTGACACAAAATATCTAAAATATGCTTAAATTATTGCCACGAAGTACACATTTCTGTACAAACAAACAAACAAATTTGCCAAGTAATAATTAGTGAAATAGGTCTTAACGTACGGCGGCGTCCCAGCCCGGGCCGCACCGCGAGCGCGGACCCGCCCACCAGACACCGAAACAGTGAAACACCATCGGCACTTCCCGCGTAATTTATACTGGAAACTTTACCTAGTAACGTGCTGCTCGTACATTGTCCCCGCATCGCGGTGTGGCCGTCCATGTACGTAGATTGGCCTCATTACTTTCTAATAATGGGACCGAAGGCATTAAATTAACGCGGAGATACAGTTGGGAGGCTTCACCTCCGACACCAGTTTTTCCGGCGCAGAACTGACGCTCCCTACCCCAGAGCATTATCATTTGGCAGAGTCCAAATGATAATTCCGAGAGTTATTTATGGGCCAAATTATGCGGAATATTAGAGTTCGACCGCCAGAATAACGCAAATAAATACATTCGGCGCAGATAGCGACAAAGTTAACTAAATTATGCAAATTTATACAATTGTGCTCTACGTTCGATGTTTGTATTAATGTTTTCATTATCTTGGATTTGTTAGCGGCGTGATTAGAAATTGTGATATTGCGTATTGTATATTAATATAACACGGTGTGAACCAAAAGTAAGTACACTGTCTATTTAATTTATTTAAATCTTTAAAATAACACATGAAACATTTATTTCACGATTCCTGTCTAGCTTGGAGAATACGTATTGGGACAGGTAAAGTTTACAAGTAGCTTTAAATATATGCAATAAAAAAGTATAATAGAATTAAAATATTATTAAAAAAGAAATCAACGACATCGCCTCATATAAGCAGTTGATTTTCTGAATCTCTGAACAGATGACGCAGGCAGATGAGGTATGAAAAGGAAAGGATATCATAATTCTCTATGTAACAATGTCCGCCACTAACGTTAGTAAGATGTTACGCTACACTGGATGACGCAGTTCTGACAGACTCGCGGCCGAAATATTTAGCAAAAGTACGCCATTTTAGTAAAAAAACAATTATCTTTTTCTATCTGTTTTATCCGCATCCGTAGATTTGCCTTATCAATATTTTTCAAAAAGACACTAAAAATACATGCACCTGATATTCATAAAATTATTGAGAAGTGATCAGATCACCTTTCATTAGGAGAGATGACAACCGAGATTATACTAAGAATGAAGATCTCGATGCTATGAGCCATCTTTAGGTACTTATTTGATTTCTCTCGGAGACACGTAAAGGAGAGCACGGATTTAAACGCGAAGAGTGTTACAAAAAGTCACGAGTATAAATTATCATTTCGCATGCACACTAATATAGTAATCAATTCACAACGACGTTTAATAACTATCAAAGAATCGTCACAAAGTTCAAAATGAAACTGTGATGTTCTTGCGTGCGTAGGCAATATAACTCGGCCTACGCACTTGGGAATAATCGGGTTCTTCTAGTAATACGCGTTACGTAGGTAATAACATTTATTGGAGACACTACCTTATAATACAATATGTACAACTGATTCGGACCCCGGTGAATCTCGTTCTGCCCGGTGCGGCGCAACAGCACGGGCGCCATCCACGCGTCTCGCTCGCACGCTTGCCTCTCACTCATCCAAGCGTCCGCATATTCGTCACAGAAACAATAAAAATCAAATAAACTTTAATATATCGTCAGAGACACCGGATAAAAACTTAAGTGAAACAAATTTTGTAATTTGCACTAATTTTGCAATCGCTAATTGTTATACAACATTGCTCCGACACACACTTTATGTTTTCTCTATGCTTTTCTCTTCTCTCTTTTGTTTCATACAGTGTTTATTGTATTCAAAATAAATGGTATATTAATTAATTATGATTTTGCCAACACTCGCCGGTTCGATTAACTTTGGTATTCACTAGCTGTCAAACAAATATCGATTCTACACGATGGCGTTGCTGTTTATATAAAGTTTTCCATTCATGGAACTTTCCCGTCTGTACTCGCGCATTCGATAAAGATCCAGCGTTTTCCAAAATCTTCTAAAATGATTCAACCGTTTGGAAATCCTCGATTATGTTCAGTTTGTTTTGTTCTTACTTGCTGACAGTATTTTGACTATCTCTTGATTGATACAGAAACGATTAGGTTGAACCTTTTAAAAAACTGGCACCTGTCGACTATCATATTACGGGAATTGCTTTAAATTAAGAACCACTCAACTCAGACTGAGATATTTGACGTTTAATGTTATGAAAATATGAGTATCTACCTACAAAGGCGATTTATTTTAGACTAATTATCTTAATTTTCGATAAATCTTCTAACCTTACCTAAAAAACATCGTTTAATATTCCTTTGGACGATTTTTGGTTCACTTATTGCGGTTACAAAAATACTGCACAAACGTTAGCTACTCATTTCAATTATACGCGGCTTGTTAAAAAAAATACACGGAATTTTTGTCCAATTGTCACGTTATTTCGCTGTTGTCTTGGTTCGCCTATTCGTGGCGTATCTTGATATTGTTTATTAAATACTTACTTTATTGTTGGCTGTTAATATGTGGGTTTTGGTGTGCTCGGCGATTTTTTAAAAAAGATTTTAAAGTTTCTTGTCAAAAACAACACAGCTTTCTCACAATGCCTCAGCCTTGAATTCGGTATTATATCTAACTTTGAAGGGGATACAATTCACAGGGATGACTAAATAAAGATTTTTGTATAAAACATGTAGAAATGCGAATTTTCCATAAAGGAAAGGAACAGAGATATTTTACCCTGGACGTCATAACTAAGTATTTGTAATTTAGACATTTCTTAGGGATTTCTATAATATTGTCTTTTATTTATTTTTTATTTCTGAAACACTCACTTAAATTGGTACAACACGAAATAAATATATTTATTAAATTTTGTGTTTTTATTTTATAAGGAAATTGTAAATACCGCAAAGGGCTGTATTCTGGCTTGGAAGAAATATTTTTCGGAGTAAAAATAAGCAATACTGTAGTGGTACATTCGATTGGATTAATTAATCTCAATGTTTGAGATTTAATTAAGGGGTGTACAACAGCTGTTATCCGAAGAAAATGTTTCATCTTTTTGCACATAAAAGATAACAGAAAAGTAAATCGAATTATTACTGAGAAACATTTTGTGGTTTATTTGTCAAAATGTAGCGAGGCCAATTCCCGACCGAGATGGTTGGGTGGATGTTATCTAGTAATTGATTTACTTTTACATCCAAAAAAGGTCACATCTGTGCACATAAGTCTGATTGAACAATATTTTGATTTAAAATTAATGTTTCTCAATCTGATAATAAAATGTACTGCTATTTCTGCTACAGATAATAATTCATTATTACGTTTAAAAGAAATAAGATGAGTCACTCCGATATATCAGTAAAATAGAAAAAATCCACATGTGAAGTTTAAAAGTAAAGGCAGTAATATCCAAAAATTTTTTTATGTAATCATCGAGGATTACTAATTTATAATGTACTGAATTCCAGATTTTATAGGAAACATAGCATATAAATTAATGGGAAACATGATTTTGGAAGGAATAGGTACAAAAAATCTAGAATTCAGTACATTTTTAATTAATAATCCTCGGTGACTGCATTCAAAACGTTATTTTATTTTTTTGGATATTGCTGAATTTGCTTTTACATAATTATCCCACATATAATGTCGAAAATTGAAAATTGTTGTAAAATATAAAGTAAACATAGTATTATTCTCCCGGAAGTTTTGCAAGTTTTAAAGTTAGAGTTAGGGGTATCATGGGTCATGGGTGTTATGACCGCCCCCTAGGATGAATTTAATTTCATATTAAATTCAAAATTTTCATATTTAATTTAATCAAACTGATTACTTTTTCGATAAATATATGTTAGTTTATTTTATTTTATAAATAAAATAAATAACACTTTGTTTCAACCAAACTTTAATTTTACATAACTGCGCGATTGACAGTGACCGTTCGCGCTGTTATCGCAGCAAATCCTCATTTTGTCAAAAATGTATATAGGTACCTATGCACAAAATAAGTTTACATTATTTCGTCAAAAATGCCGTTAATTTTACATTTCGGTTCCTTAAACAGAAGTATTTATTTAAAAAAAAAGAAAAAAAGAAGAAAAAAGTTTTTATACAATAAAGAAGTTACGGACGTTTCACAAAGTTACGACGGATGGGCGGACAGATAGACGGGCGGTCGGACGGACAGACAACGAAATTATTATAATTGGGAAGACAATTTAAAATTAGAAATTTTAAATGCATTTTTAAAAAATATATTAAATTAAATTTGGCTAATTTCAATTTGAAAATGGCCTTCTCCATAACCATTTTCTGGATCCGCCTTAGTAGTGGTATGTATATATTTTTTGGCAAATATTTTTTCGTTACAAATTTTTTCTGTGTATCTTTCTATTTTTTTAATCATTATATAAGATATAGAACTGCGTTTAAAAAGAATAACTTCAAAATCAAAATGTGATGTAATTTCAACAAATACATATTTATATATTTATTGTCGTATTTACGGACCACAGTGATATAATGAATTATTTTTTTTTACATATACTGCAATTCATTTCCATGTAATAATTTTTGATAACATTTCTGTTACAACTTCTACATAAACCGCCACCCAAATATTTATGCATTTTAGATAACTTAATATAAAAGAAAATTAAATTATGTAATTAATTGGTTCAGTGACGCAAAATTTGCAAGAAAGAAATCATCAAAGAGTCGAGCCTTGTAGTTCCTCTGAAGTCGAGAAGATGGTTAGGTAAGATGTTGTTTCCGCATAAGAAGGCTCTGGAGTAAATTAAAAGATTTCGCGTGTATTCCTGCTATTCCTGTGTATTCCTGCTAGAAGACTGTTGCTGAAGACAAAGCTCCGAGATGCTTAAAGTTATGCTGTTACCCAAGGACTTGAGTGGTTTGGTAATTAGAGCCTTTTGGCTCTAAATATGAAGAAAAAGAAAATATGTAATATTTCTTAACCCTGGAGTCCGATACACTATAAAAGCAGAGAAAGGCTTTGGCACGATTGGTGCGGCAGTGTTGTAATAAACTAAAAATTCGATCATTTAAGTTTAACCGATTATTTGCAAAAAGGTTTATTGCATTAAGGATTCTTTTTTTAATGACTTAATGAAAGAATACAACAAATAATAGGTACCTAGATTAATTTCAATACTTTTTTTTAAACTTTTAAATAATATCGGTCAGATATATTTGTTTGTTTGGACTTTGGAAATGTTTATTTAAAAATTATTTCATTCGAAAAACTTTATGAAATTTGTATGAAACTTTACTTAATTCTATTATTTATACATGAGTTGCAGTTTATTAGTGAATATTAATTCGCAAATACATATAATGAATTAATATTTACATTAGGTTCGATTTTCAGTTTAATAAATTCAGTTCTAAATTTATTAAAAATGAAAATCAAACTTTTTAGCAGTGATTAGAATATAATTTTTTATATTTATAATAAATGTTAATTTTTTTATACTTTAAAATAAATATTTGTCACGTAGCTACGTATGTTCGAACTGTAATTTTCTCTCAGCGCTAGATAGACAATTACACATTTTTCCCTTAGCACTCTCGAGGGAAAAATTTTCAGGTATGTGGAGTACCCCATATTTTGTGCAAATGCAAAAGCTCATAAATATATGAAACTCGACGTAAAAGGCCACTGTGAATTTAAATTGCTACAATTCGTAAGAAGATTTAAAAAATTGGTATACATTTCATTTAAATTATCGTTGAAAGCAATCCCAGATTACACGCTGCAACAAAGCGTGCCATAATTGCATCGGTTACCAAATAGACCACCTACCTCAGGAAAATGCTTATTAACTTTTTCCGGGATAAATTATGAAAAGGTAATCCAGGGAATAAATAACTGTGATGGTAACATTAAACCGACTGGTGGGTGCTCTCGGCTCTTCGGTCTCGGGAGCTGCTTTATTGAAAATTAGTTTTCCTCCACCGTTTTTCCATCTCTGAATTTTTTTGTCTACCGAAAGGGGGTTAACGAGGGTCGGAGGGTGAAAAAAATAGAAGAAATAACAACTCATTGTTTTACCACTCCCAACGGCCGCTATTCTTCAGCGCGTAACTTCAGTAGGGGATGATTCATTATAAGAATGAGGATAATGATAATTATTGGAAAACAAAATGAGGGTGTTAAAGAAAAGACAGCAATATCAAAAAATTAAAAAAAAATCTTATATGCCGTTACCGAAGATTACTAATTTAGAATGTACTGATTCGGGATTTTATAGAAAATATAGCTCTATCCTTTACAAAATCAATTGAAATCATCATTTTCAAACTATAATCAAAAGCAGACATCAATCAATATTCACTTCAACCAATAAACCTTCAAGGATAAAATGGCTATTTCTTTTGAAGTGAGAATGAGATGTCGATTTTAGACTGAAACACCATAGAAATAAATAATTATGTAAAAAGCAGCAATACTCAAAAGCTAAATATTTATTTATATACGTTTATAAAATGAAAACGGACGTGAAAATTATTTTTAAGCAACTTTTTTCCAATAAGATGTGGGTTTCATAGATTCCAGAGAAATTTACTTAGTAGTCACAGTGTTTTTATATTTATTTCAGAAACACCTCAATGGGATATTGCTAAATTTGCTTTTATACCCCTCAAGTGATCTCGACGAATTTAAAGCAAATAAAATTACACCGTAAAAATATAAATGTAAAAATAGAATCCATAATAATTTTAACTCAGTTCCTGGAATTAAGGTTTTGTTCAGCATTTCAATTTTATATCCCAGGTACCCATGAATAGAATTCTACGCATTTCATTTTCATGGAAGTATAATTATTTTTAAAACGCTTATTGTCAAAAGATTTACTCGTTAAAACATACAGGAACAATGAATTATTTATTTACATAAAAAACTGATAAACGTTTTTTAAAGCAAAAGTAGAAATACCATATCCATTTTTCACGCTGATACTAATATCCCGATGTCATGAGTCGCAAAACATGTACTCAGTAATTGTTTATTTTATTATTATTATAATATGTTTAAAAACAACTCCTTATTCTTTGTCCTCGCCTTATCTTGTTCATTTGGGGTTAACTAATCTAATCATACTTTGTTCTGTTTCGAGCTGCATCCTTGGTATTGCTTAAATCTTTAAGATTGCCAGTGACGAAAGCTATCCATGTATCTGGTGATCTGTCCGGTCTTCTTATATCGGCATGGATACTCATAATATAATAAGTCATTAGATCTTCCTCCTTCGTTTTGCACGTTCATACAACTACACAAGGGATAAATGATCAAAAAATGTTCATAAGAAAATCACTCTCATTCAGAATTGTTTTTTGGCTTCTTAAGGCTTTTAAAAATAAAAATTAGCTGTAATACCTTAAAAATGAAATAATTTTATTATATATTTCGGTCGCCAGTTAAGGTTGTGAGAACAGCGCTATCTAGGGTAGCGTAGCGTCATGATAACGATAATGATGGACATTATTAAAATACAATTATGCTTTTTTACTTCTTATAACTAACTCATTATTATTTGAACAGTGGTATTTTTTTAATAACACATTTTTTTACCTCATTTTATACACATCTTTACTTGTTCCATCTTGTAGCGTTAGTGACGGACATTGTTATACAGAGAATTATAAATTTTGATTAATGATTAATACCAGTGACAGGCGACATAGTAATGAATGCACTTGTTAGTTTTAGTTTTAATAAAACTGAAATATTAAAATAAAAATATGACTCAAAGCATAAAGTCGATTTTTTCATTTTATTTAATAACAATTTTGAAATCATACTTATTTTGAAATCGGGATGAGATCACTATCACACTAATTTTGAAAACGAAATGGGATCAGCTATTAGATAGGAAGTTACGGACGGACATTCGAAATTATTTTTAGGTATTGGGGATAATATTTTTTGTTCCTTTCGTAAATTTATTATAACATTGGTTTTTTTAGATTACAAAATGTATTTAAAACATTTATTACTCAACCAAACGTGAGTTTAATTAGTTGTATGGTATTATAATAATGTTTTATAATTTTATTATAAGACGAAACAATATATAATGTCTACGAAACTATAGGAGCTTTTTAAACAAAAAAACAGCTTTGTAAATTTTTATTAATTATTTATAATGTGTAATTAGAGTATAAAAAGTTACAGTGATGAATTAAATTCGTCCTTTAGAAAAGGGGGTTGAGTCAAAGCGGAAGAATGTCCTCTCTCACGTTTGTTAAATATACATCAATACCCAAGTCAAAATATTTATTCCTGCATAATTAAATCACTTAGAATCGTTTTTTTTGAATTTATGTAGTTTTTTGAATTTAAAAAAAAAATCTTCTTGTAATAAAGTGCGAATTATTCATCAAGTCATACTTTTTAAGAGTAATTATTTTGACTTTTACATAATTGTTTCAAAATAACCAAGCTCGGAGTAATTTTTCAAACATGTCAGATGTGGCTCCAGGTTGTGGACAAACAAATTTACACATATTTTTGTCAAAATGTTTATACAGAATTTCAGAAACACATTTAAGTTAAATTGATAGACACGAGAGTATAAATAACTTTAAAAAATAAAATATTGTGTGCTAAAGATGCGGAAGTATTTTTGTAAATTTAATTTATAATCTCATACATGTTCATTTATTAAACATTTCATACGGTTTTTTGGCATTAAAAATATACATTACTAAATTAATAAATAAGTGTACCCATTGGCATTAGACATATTTTTATAACTAGATGACACGTCACTAATTATATTTTAAAATAAATAGTGTTAAAATAATTTATTTAATTATACGGTTAGATTCAAGAAATAAACTTTGCTAACGAGATTTTTCTTTGTAAGGAAATACTCTCCATTTTAATGAATTTAAATGTACCTAAAAATTTCCATTAATCGGCGGATTCCACCTTGTTTGATAGTGTCAAAAGAAGGAACTTTAATCAAGTTGCCTGTAGAAAGAACCGATTCGTTCCGGTAAATGCTCCCGTGGACTGTACCGGTGTATTGCCTTAGTACTGGGACGTTTCCGCGTTTATGGCATGAACCCTCGTTTGGAAAACGCCGAGTAATACGTCCAGTATGGTGGCACTTGGAAAAAGAGCACGGCTTTTGGAGAAGCAGTAGGGTAATTTGTGTACCTTTTCGTGTAGATTTTGATGATGGGGTAAATTTTTAATTACTACCTTTCACTCTTCTTGATCACTTCCGGATGGCGCTTGAGATGCATTCCCCCAGAGTACTCTTTTGTACCTCCTCGGGTTTTTCATTATCATTCTCAATGCGAGCAGTGATAAAATTGCTTTATTTTTGTTGCGAGAAAAAGCGTTAAGGATTTGCAAAGGAAATAATGAACTAAGAATTAATGCTTTTCTTTTGGAAGTAAACAAGGCACCCTGATATGGTTATTATGAAGGTGTGAATATGTACATGTACAAATGAGAATTAATTTCATCATTTTCTTACATTTTTAAAGTCTGTATAAATAGGTGAATAAAGAAATATATTTCTTCAAATTAATGAAAAATATTTTTCCGATACTGCAAATTAATCACAGATCCCGGATTAGAGAATTCCGGCAGTGAACAAATATTTTCTCGATCGATATAATTTTTCTGTAAATATTGATTCACGTAATTTGTTGTAACTATGTTTCTAGTCTTTGAGCTATCGAGTTACTTTGTGTGACAAATTACAAAAATAATTGTATATGCCCTAAACGCACGTTTGTAGTATGCGTATGCAAAAGTTTAGGAATTTAAAAATTAATCCACTTTCTATTTTCGAAGTACGCTAAACGCTTGCGCTATGCAAAATACGATGGTTTCAAGAGACCAAGCTCAAATTCATGACCACTTGGTCTGGTTGGAAATTGATGAAAGCGTGAAATATGGTTGAAGAATGTATTTTTTTAACTAAGATAAATTATAAATGTCTCACAGAAACGAAGCTATTTATATGGTAAGGCGTGTATTTTTTATCTAAACATTTGAGCGTAACAGATAAACATTAAGAGATCTTGCCTAAAACAAGGTTTTATATAATTAAAAACAAATATATCATATTTTTTATTTTTCAAAATAATCTTTTCTTTGATAATGATTACTGATTTATTTCAAAGCTTTTCAAAACGGTACTTTCCTTAACTAACTAACTAACTAACTAACCATCACGCCGTTTCCCTGCAGGGGTAGGCAGAGAGGATTGAACGCCACACTCTTCTATCCTGGCACACCACTTTTGCTTCGGCCACATTCATACATCTTCTCATACACGTTCTACGATTGTTGCGGCTTTTAACAGGGCCATCCTCAAATACTTGTAGTACCTGATCGTGCCAGGTCTTTCGCGGACGCCCTCTATTCCTGTTTCCTTCAACATTCGCCTCATATATTTTCTTAACCATCCTTTCCTCGTTCATACGTTCCACATGACCAAACCATCTCAGCACTCCTTTCTTTATTCTATCTACCACACTACAGCCAGCATTGCATTCACTTCTAATTTGTTCATTCCTCACTCTATCGACCAAAGATTTTCCACACAAGCGTCTTAGTGACCGCATTTCAACCGCATTCAGTCTACTTTCATTCCTCTTTTGCCAATTCCAGGCTTTTCTTCAGTGATATTAAAATGACGTTAAATGAATGATAATTAAATGTTTGTTTCCAAGTGTCCAATATGACGCCACTAAGGAACGCGGTTTTTAACCATAATTAATTGGTGAGGCCGTGTTCTTAATTGAGATGAATAGCCAAAGTTTACAGAAAGTTTCGGAGGAATTATTAGTTATTAGGGGATCGGTGACTCCACCTTATCTTCCTCATCTCGCCGAACCGTTCATCTCTTTTACCCACCGCGGGACCTAATGTACAAGATTACAGATATTAAAAATGGAAGGGAGTTTACCATAAAAAGCTTCACGAGAAAATGTATGAAGGTGGGTGCCGAAACAGGTATTTATTAAATTAAAAACCATAGTTTTAGCAACGGGATATGAAACGACTTGTGCATGGCGAATATTCATTATTTTTCAGCGTAATATTTTCTTAATTAAATTTTGGTAACATTTCATTGCAAATTTAATCAATTGTGGCCCAAGCACCCATTGAATACTTTATTAGTGAAACCTATTATTTCTCATTAAAAATACGCTTTGAGGAATATATTTTATAACGAAAATAATGTACAGAGAATTTCACTGAAGGAAATATGTTTTATAATTATGAGAATTCTATTGTACTGCTTTTTATTACGAATATAGTTTTCATGGATTTAATTATAGCTATTTATTTATTAACTGTGCATGTATTATGTAATTCATATACCTACGTACCATAAATATCTATTTCGAGACTATTGATAGCAATTTAGAAAAGAAAAGAAAAACTTTAGAACAGCTGAACTTAACCAGAATTTCTACTATATTAATAGATTTAGACCGTTATTATTATATTATTCAAATTTTAATAAATGAGAAAATGAGTATTAAATAATAATAATGCTCCCGTTAGATAAATATTTAATTATGTTTTTTTTACAAAATATTTATTTACGTATAATTCACGCTTCAATGCTAACTGCACTTACCCGCTTGATAGTCTAGCGTCTAGTCGGGGTTCGATTCGACTTCCAGGGAGCCTGACAAGTGAATAATATAATACTCATTTATTTAAATTAATTAAGAACTTTGCATTAACCATTTTGGATTAACTTTACGTCTACCGCTTTCAATACCATTGTTTCTTCGTCTTGAACGGGGGCGTGGCTACAGTTTTGGTGGGGGCTTTGACAAGTAGACACCAAAATGGGGAATATATCCAATAATGGGTTATTCATAAAATGCTCCTAAAAGTTACTCCATGTGGTTAATACAAATTTCTCAACCTTGTCTTCTCGGAGAGAGGTATTTGCTTTCCCCAGAGATCGCTTTAAACTCGATAATTCAATAATTATTTAAACAATTTCATTCTTATTTTTTGTAATCTTCACGGAAACATTTTTTCATTTTTTGTTTTTCAAATTTCTAAGCGTTTAATATTTAAAAATATTGTTTTCGGTTCACTGACCTCAATGCGGTACATACACCTGCTCGTGTTCATACCATGCCTTATCCCTGTGTCTTATCTTTAAGTTATTGTGCTTATTATTTGTTTCACTATGACTAATGCACTGGTTAAACCTATACACAGATGCGGACGAGGGAGACAGCTATACTGCGCTGCATTCGTTGCTTAAATTAGAGAGGTCTGGCGAGGCGGTTGGATTCGCGTTGCCCGTCACGAAAATTTTATTATCTTTACTATGATTATGATCTGGGGCATTTCGATACTCCGCTTCAGACTACATGGAAGTTTAAGACTCTTTAGTGACGAAAAGGTAAAATAATTAAAATTAATAATTATGTCCAGACCACAAACTTAACGCTATAAATATTAAGTACACAATACTATTTTTATGGCATGATATTGTAAATATGTTCTAAGTCTAAAAGTATCACACGAGTTCCACGTATAAATTTTAAATCAATTCAATTAAAAAGTAGTAAAAATTTTTTAATTATCCAAATTTTATATCAATCTTATGTATACACAAAAATTAAATAAAAATCAATTTATTTAAGAATGTTTTGTGATGTATTTTCACATCCATTAAAAAATATTTAAAGATATTCAACAATATTGATATTCTGTGACCAGGAAGTAGACATTAATCGTGATATTTATCGGGGCATTTTTGGGCTGATCTAGATACTATCTATTACCGGCAAAATGTTTGAAAAATTAATTGCAAATCGATTTTCATTTTAAATATTCGCTTATTTTGAGCAAGGCTAACCGTTTTCTTCCCAACAACGATCAAAGTTTGGCAAATTATTCGATGAAATATGAAATAGAAAAGATTTTTTAATAATTGATGTAATATAAAATAATTGTATATTTTATTAAAATACACAATGGAATAAGCTGTGAGATAGATAAAATCCTAAAATAGTGGGTTTTAGATAGATCGAATATAGACCATGTAAGACTGTAGGATGCTTAAAGTAAAATACCAGAAAACTAGAAAAGTATATGCAGGATTGTGAACAACCGTAAACACTAAATTTTTTAAAATATAAAATTAATTATATTTAGTATTTTCTCACTGTTCATGAAAATAAGAGAACTGTCACACAAATATAAAATACTACCCAATTAATTACATAACGTTATAAACTTATGATTAATTAATAATATAATTAATAGAATAATTTATCAAGATAAATCAGTATCAGTTACCAATGAAACAATAAATAATTAAAATTGATGTTTGGAAACGGAAGGTAATATTCAAGCGTATAGATCATTTTTAATTCAATATTTATTCACACTACCATTGGCTCCATATGAAAGAAGAAGATAGATGATAACATAATGAGATGAACATACCAAGTATAAGTTAATTCCGGTTAAATTAAAGTAATCGTATTTCGCATATATTAAATATATTTGATGACATTATTTTTATATTTTACCTAGATTAATATAACCTATTTTATAATTATAATTATAATTATAATATTCACAAACACACACACACACACACACACACAACACACACACACACACACAAACACACACACACACTCACACACACACAAACACACACACACACTCACACACACACACACACACACACACAAACACATACACACACACACACACACACATACGCAAACACACACTTATACACATCGCCTTTAAGTAAGTAATAATTTATAGATATTATTGTAAGCGATTAATAAATGTATGGAGCAGATATTAAAACTTTCGAGCTTTCAAGCTTCAATTCGAATAAATAAAATAAAACAAAACAAAACAAAACTACACTAGACTAGACTAGACTAGACTAGTCTAGACTAGACTAGACCAGACCAGACCAGACCAGACCAGACCAGACCAGACCAAACTAAACTAAACAAAACAAAAAATATAATAAAATATAATGAATAAATTTTTTATGATAATAATTTGAGCTAAATGAAAACTGAGATATATAATATTGTTGACCTTTTAAATGATCAGTACTTCCCATTGAGTAATACCCAAATGTATCATCCATTAACATTATTAGCAAGATTTTAGACGTACCGTGAAACTGAGATACGTTTTGATTCCAAAGATTAAGGGCTTTGCTGGAGCAGAAATCAAAATTGAATCAGAGGATGCTCCGTCGGCATTAATGTCATTAGGGAAGTTTACCAACTCCACGGAAGTTTTAATGGTTTTCATGAATCAATTAGGAAAGACGTATAGTTCAAAGACTTCTGCTTTGTGGGATATTTTTGTGAAATTATTGGCTAATCAAATGAGTAATTTCGACGTGTTCCTAACATTTTTGCCCCACGTAGCTCGCCAATGAAACGTAATTTGTATTTCTTTTTAACCAACCGACAAACTAACTAACCATCACCCCGTTGCTCATTGAACTGTATTTTTTCATTATTTCATATACGCAAACATACATATAATTTTATACGTATATTATTTTTTATTTTCGTATTAAAAATTATCGTATTCTTGTTTTTTCTATCCGTATTTTATGTTTACATCTACGATTAATTCTATATTTTATTTTGTTCTCATTCCATTTAAAGCTGCTCATGTCAGCACAGGATCTTCTTAGTGAGATGAGTAATTCATTTTTTTAAAAAACTCTTATTAAGTTCAGGATAAATAAACAATTAAATTTAAAAATAATTATGCACGCCGGTGTGTTGTTGTAACTTTTAACAGGGCGTTAAGGATAATTTTGAAAAATTAATACTGTTTCCTTCTGTTAGTACTTAATTACTTTTTAATTTCACTAGTACATCAGGCTATATTTGTATATTAGTTTATTTCTTCACTTGTCGATGAGTGGTACTACTGATTCTCTCAAAATTCGAGCAATGTTAATAAACTCAAGTAGAGTTATAATACTGTTCTTTTTTCAAAATTATCGCTAACGAAGATCTACAAAGCTAACGCCGATTCCATCATTATTATATTTTAACGGGGCCGTCCTCCAATATTTGGTTTATATGCTAGGTCTTTTGCGGACAACCTCTGTTCATGTTGCCTTCAACACCCATCTTATGTTTTATTTTTCCCATACTCTTCTCGCATGTATGCTCCACATGATCAAACAATCGCAGAAATGCTTTTCTTATGCTATTCAGCATCAGTAAGCAATGATTTGTTTTCTGTTATTCATTAGTGTCTTTTTTAAATGGGTTTTAATCCAATTTAGACTAGCGATAAAACATTCGCCCACTGACCGGAAGAGGAGGGTCTTTTCCTTTACCCAGGAGACTAGCCAGCTAGTCCTGTTTTACCGGGCTTAAACGTTCAACTCGCTTTGAAAAATAGTAAAATTATTAATGTATTCAATATTAAGCAGTCCTTTGACCATTTTACTAAAGTTAAATTATTTAAAACTCGTCTATATATATACATATATATATATATAATATATATATATATAGTATAGATATATATATATATATTTATATTATATATATATATATATATAATATTAATATATATGTGTTAAATCGAAGGCTTTCACGGGTACAATATGTGTTAGTTCTAACTACTTTGGGGGTAACCCGCGTCAAATTCTGGTCCGAAGGATAAAATACCTTTAGAATCGCACGGGGTATACGAAATACCATGCGGTGACTGTAACAAAACCTACATAGGTAGGTCAAACCGAAGAATCTCGGCACGCGTCTCTGAACATCGCGTAGATATAAAAAATCGGAAACTAACTTCTTCCCTTGTCCACCATTCTCTAACGGAGAATCATAAAATAGACTTCGACAATTCAAAAGTAGTTGCCAGCCTCAATAATGAAACATTTAGAATCTACAGAGAGGCAATTGAAATAAATAAAAGAAATAGTAATATAATGAACAACAGAGACGATAGCATTCGACTTCCGACCGCATGGAGTAACATTCTTAATAATAATAATCAAATTTCTAATACAAATAATATTAATAATAATAAACCAGAAATCACGATGAAAACACCGAAGCAATTAGAAAATCCAACCTTTTCAACATTGTATAATGACGATAATAAAGTAAATATACGGATTACTAGAAGCCGAGCAAAACACATTAACGGCGTCGCTGGAGAAACCCACTCCTCCACAAACACCTGACGCAGAAGTTTTCAAACTCTCACTTGACGGTGAGCTCCGGACCCAAACGGTTGTACGCTTTTTGGAGAAGCAACTCAACGACAAGGCGCCCTGAAGATGAACAGTGAGATCTGTTCGAAACGTCGGCAGACGACTGGTCCTGACGACCAGAATTTGACGCGGGTTACCCCCAAAGTAGTTAGAACTAACACATATTGTACCCGTGAAAGCCTTCGATTTAACATATATATATTTATATATATATATAAAATATATATCAATATATATGTATATATATATATAAAAAGAAACCCGTGTTTCCCTATCCGCCAAGTTTTCTTCACAACCAGATACTACCACCCCCTGTTGGTTATAGTGGTGGATAGCCGTTAGTGTCCCATTTAAAATGTGCGAGTTTGGTGGAGGTGGCTGAGCGTGGGTGGGAGTGGGTGACGAAAATGTGCTTTCTAGCAGATTTTTTTGTTATGGGAAGGCGGAAAATGATTCAGATTATTTCAAAATAGGCGCGACGACTATGTCGGTGAGTCTAGAAGGTTCCGGAAAAACCTGCTCTAGAAAGTTCTGGAAGGAGAAGGTTCTAGAAAATTCCCGAAAGTTCTATAAGGTTCTAAACTGAGTGGCGGAATGTGTCGGTGGGTCTAGAAGGTTCCTGTACATTCGATAAATTTCTTGAAAGTTCTGGAAGGAGAATGTTCTAGAAGGTTCGCGAAAGTTCTATGACGATCCTACTAAAAATCTACGCATGCGAAGCCGCGCGGGCACAGCTAGTTATCAATAAAACGTTTCATCGCCGTTGCTCACTCCAATATAACCTAAAGGCTTTCAATTGCATATTTTTTAATTTCGCACCAGTCGGTGTAACGGCACCAATGTTACAAATGATCCAGCAGGCTGTTTTCTGTTGAGTCATTCATAGCGCTTTTTGTGAAAATAGTTGCACGTAATATTTCATTATATCTGCTAAACTGAAACATGGTAAATGCTTGTATTGCTGTTAATGTGGTATTGCCAATAATAAATATCTAAAAGATCTTAATCCTTATATTTGTGGTAACAATATAAAACGCACGTAATTATCCAACCTATGCATCTATACTGTTCTTGCATCCTAATTCCCATTTATTCACACTAATTAAAAGGCATTTATTCAAAGTCAACAGCTCGTAAACCCAATTTTATTACACAGCCATCTAAAAATAAAATATTAATGCCAGTTATACCATACTTGCCAGTATTCCACATAACACGAGGAACCTGGAAAATTATGATAATAAGAATTGTCAAACGTGTTAGATTGATAATTCTTCATTTATCGTACAGATACTTCCATCTTCCCTTATCACTTCTAAGAGATCTTACGAATAACGCGTCATTGCTTAGAGCCGTTAAAAAAAAAATTACGTTTTTTCTTACAAAAGGGAAAAAAAACAAAAAAAAAATATTATTATAGAAAATTACTATAAAGAAGTCACACGAAGATTCGGGGATAGACAGACAGACAGAGAACGAAATTATTAAAATCGGGATGGGATACTAATACAAATCCACGTGAAAAATGTGAAATAGAAAATTAATTGTACATAATATACATATCGCACCCCGAGTGCAAGACTGTCTGTCACCTTTCAAAAATATGCATTTTGAGATAACGGGGTTTAAAGTTTCTTAAAGTTAAACAAAATATCATGTTTTCTTAATTCTTATAATAAAACAATCACATTTTAAAAGGGATATTAGAAATAATGGAAAGTCACAGAAAGATGATCTATTGGTACGTAGTAGAACTAACAATATACAAAAATAAGACATTTTGAACTCAAAATAAGTCTCGCACCCGGAGTTCGAAATATGTAACCTAAGCACTCTTGTCTCTTGACGGTAAAGATCAGTAAGCACTAGCGTCATATTCGACTCTGCAATGTGTTTTAGTTGAGTTCACTTTAGTGAGTTTCGAGAAGAGTCTCGAGACAAGAATGATGTGTTATCCTCCATTACTCAGAAATTGATTTATTTTCAGAAATGTCTCGCGGCATTGAACACATTATGATTCATAGTTTGATGCGTGTGTTGTGATATCTAGATGCCACGATAGCTGAATCACGTCACGAGGCGTGAGTACGCCTAAGGTTCGGATCGATATAGGTATTTTATAATAGCATAAGACTCGGTACTCATTAATAAAATCCTCACACAACGGTAGGGGGTGGGGGCTTCGTAATATAAAATGGTACATGGATAAAAATGCGACGAGCGATTAACAGCCGATGAGGAAATATATGTTCACAAGTGGTACTCGAGCAGATACGTGAGCAGGTACTGGTGCGCGCCAAGTTAAGTTGAACAATGTAAAAATTCGACTAAAATTTTCAAGGTTGAATTATGATTATGACTATAAATAATTAATTTTATAGACAATTCGACATAAATATAACGCAATTTTACTAATATATAATAATATATATATATATATATATATATATATATATATATATATATATGGAACAAAAGCTCCTTGTGATGCGCTTTGAGCCAATCAAACGCCATTAAGGCCAACAACGGCCGGGAACACCCAACATTTAATACGAAATTCCCAAAAACCATTAAGGCCAACAATGACCAAAGTACCCAAATTTAGATTTTGACTTACCAGACCTCACTTGGTAATAAGCTTCCGATACGAACGGACGTGCTCGCACTGCACTCGTGACGGAAATTTATTAACAAGACACCCTGAAGATGCCTGTTGTGATTCAGGCGAAACGTCAGTTGACGAATGGTCCTTCTGAGGACCAGATTTTGACGCGGGTTACCCCCAAAGAAATTAATACTAACATTTCTAACATCCGTGAAAACCTTCATTATAATATATATATATATATATATATATATTTTTTTTTTGTTTTGTTAGTAATCGATAAGAAAACAGAGATTGCCGAAAGTCGAGCAACATCATGGCTTTTTTTAAATTATATTTATTGTTGCGATTTAATTTTTACATTCTTTAAAACTGTATAAACAATTAAACGCAAAGATTTCATTACATTATTTATATGTATATTTTAATTTTACTCTTAATTTATAATATACTCTAAAACCACAAATACATTAAAACTTTTCACAATTCACTATGGTATTTTGTTAGTGTTATTTAATTTGGTAGTTTGTTCAATTTTTTGCGGTGAATTTCGAAATTTAGATAAAAAATGTCGCTTTATTTGTACTAGGAGGTCGATATATTGCTAATAATTTTGTACTAAAATTATTAGCGATGGCCACTGTACTACTGTAGAGCTACTTCGGGTCGCAGGAAATAATGTGATGGTAGCCAACGTCCGTTAAACGGATAGGGCACAAGAAGAAGAAGAATACAACAATTTCAAAAACCCAAAAAAGATTTTAAGCTTTCGCGGTAAACTCCAAGACAATGCATTTACATCTGCACTAACTTGCAATATTATCTTGAAGTATTGGTCTCGTAAAATTGACATGTTTTACAATGTTGATTAAAAAACGTGCACTTTGCCATTGGTATTTTCATTTGATAAGAAGGCATTCGATGGACAATAAAATTTTTATTTCCTTATTTAAGATTATATTGATCTAGTGCGCTGACAATATTTACGGTCGCGTTGTTGTCGAGAGCACCGCTCAGGACCTGGTTGCATCAATTTGGTTTATAGTAATCTGGAAATGGAAAAAAGATACAGTAATCTTTAAAATAGATATAAAATCTGCGCTTTTTACGAAAGATTACTACTATAAACCAAGTTGATGCAACCTAACGCGGCCATTAGAGGGAACATTAGCCCATCACGTCTTGATGCATAACCATGGACCTATATTGTGACGTTAAAAAGGTGAAAACACTTTCGGTAGATATTTTTTTTAACGAAATTTAGCGCACAGAAGAAAAAGGGAGGCCTCGTGGAAATAGATTTATACTACAGCGTGACAACAATGGCACAAGTCATTAATAATCTCTTAACATTTCAACATTCAAAAGGAGAATGTTCGTTGATGTTGGTAGAACCTTTAACTCTTCCAAATCATTAATTACAATTAAATACTAAAAAGTAAGCAGGTAGATACCTAACCAAACCCTAGTAATGTGTCAAATTGTATAACACTGATAAATGTAGCTCAGTACCGTGACACATTTGGAGAATTAGGGCCATCGAAGAGTCAATTTCGAATATATACGTACTTTTGTTTCATATTTCCGAAATGTTTACGACATGGGCATTGTTTATCCTTTGACCATTTTTGAGATGATTATATAAAGACAAATCAAAAATTCTGTCACGTTCTCGATGGTTAATGTCCTTGAGAACCAGTATCCAGTAACGAAGGAGGTCCACTATAATCAATGTTGAAACGCCGTTCCGCTGCTGTCGATACGATATCTGTGATTTGCATTCGTATATGGCGGGCGTTTCTAAAATACAACCGCATCGATAAAAGATGCATCGAAAGAATTCCACTCCGCGGGAAACATCTAGAAAATAGTTCGCAGATGTACGGAATGTGTTCTTAAACAAAATATATCGTATTTATAGTGGTGGAATATTGCCAATGAGCAGCAGAAAGAACCGCATCTCCTCTTCCCAGGCGGGTAACCGGAAGCACTTATTTTCGAAGCTGAATAGCCAAACAATTTCATTCATCCAATTGTGAACACGGAGCGAAGTCGCTTGTTTAGTTAATATAATAATAATAGAAAAGTATGCGGCACTCTTTTCTTTAGACACCGAGTAGCCAGCCTCATAACGACCCGATTAACAAACAATACAGGAGACGGTCTGATGTTGAATATTAGACAGCAAACTCGCGGTGAGTGAGAATATTGTTATTGCGGAAAATTTCCTAACAAAAAATACACGAAACGGCGAGCCTAATGACCGTTTTGAGTTTCATAAAGATAAATAAAATAGGCCGTACACTATAGTCGTTTGCGAAGGCCTTTGACGCAAACGGTTGCCAGAGTTTGAAGGCATTGCTGACAATAGATAAGGTCATACGCACGCACGATGCAGAACACCTGGCCGTTGGAGAACGAACAGTGCTGCATAGACGAGCGGCACCTGTCCAAAGTGAGGTCGATTCTTTCACGAAAATACGAGATACGTACGACCTACATACGGGGGCTGGCGGGCGCCATATTCTCGGTCATGGCCGTACTGTCATAAAAATAATATGTGAAGGTACGTAGTACGTACATTCACCGCGAGAATTTCGTGTGCGACGCTGAGGTTGTGACGAGATCTCTGGGAAAGACGAACACTCCAAACACATCTCTAGTCTTAGATGACATGTCAAAAAATGGCGATCTGAGATATATGATAAATAAAATATACTTTTAATAGTTTTTTGAGAACTAACTCATCATGTGCATTATTATTATACCTACATAAACTTACAAGAAAAAAATTCTTTGCGAGAGTAGCGAAAATAATAAAGAAAACATTATTTTTCAAAATTTAATAACAGAATTTAAAGATTTTTTCTGCGAGTGGGATTAATTAACGGCTTTTAAATTCAATTTGGGTTAAGTGACCTGTGATAAATATTTAGTAGTAATTTAGACTATCAATTAAAATTGCACTGTCTCGAAATATCACTTATATTATGAATTAAAAATTTTACTCTGGTTTCCCTTCAATACGAATTTAAAAAAAATTAACTTGTCATAATCTAAATCTAGGGATGCGAAATGATAATTCGTGTAGGGGTACGACCAACCTAGCTTCCTTTAACCAAAGAATTCAATTATTGACAAATGTCTCGTTTCATCGCATTTAGTAGCGGTCGGAAAACCGTTGCGTTTATCCGTTGCATTTCTGAGGCAATGCAACAGATACAATATTTGCACTTGTGGCATTCTGCGGAATAAATTATTGCTGTGACATGTAACGCACGTGTGCAACTATGTGAGTCATCGTGAAAATGACGAACTAACGATTATATTTTACATTTTATTATCTCAACGCGCCGAGTTTTATAATATGAATATGAATCAGCTGGAAATACTGCTGATAGCGAGGAATAAACATTTTATAAAAAAATAAATCTAATTAATCATTAACATAAATTCAATTAAAAATACATTAAAAAACGGCAAATAACAACATCAAATACATTTAGCGATAATGGAAGAATATTTACGACACTTTTATTTTCACGTCGCCCGTGATACATGATAATAATTGATAACCTCAACCCGTAGTTCACTTGGATATAATTTCTTCTAATTTAATCAATTTATCGTGTCATCAAAGGTAGAGACGGCCACAATTACCGATGTGTAATAAGACGTGCGGTATCATCGCCACAGAAGCCGATTATCGTGTCGCCTTATCACCAAACGATAATTCTCAATTTGTGATAATTCTCAATCGAGTTGTGAACAAAACGAAAGTTCAGCGCGTGGACGCGATTCCAACTACGCTCTATATCCGCTTTGGTTTTAAGTCCAATTATTTTATACATATACATTAAATATGTATGCAGTATGTTAAGAGTGACGTTTATCTTTATTCACATTTCGGATAGGTACCTAATTATGGACGGCACTTGTGAACCAAATACATAACGACACAAAAATACATTTATTCAATTAGATTGTCCGTGCCTCCTCGGCAACGCTGATTCTTGATTCTTCTGTATTCGTATGTGAATCACTTTTCAATAAATTATGCAGTCGGTTGAAGATAGAACTACAATCATTTTTAGACAGACTGTAAAATGCCAGGCCAAATATGGGAATAGTAAGATATTATTTTCATTTTTACGCTTGTTTTATCTAGTATATACTAAGGAGCTCGGCTAGTAACTTGCAACAGAAAAAAATAGTAGGGATATTAATGTGTCGTGTAAGTCACGTGCGTATCAAAGTGCATTACTCTGCAAGTTCCTGAAATGAATGGTTCCCGTAAGAAAACCTGATGTTACATTGATATTCTATGAATGTGTATCTCATAAGAAACCTAGACGGTGTTCGAAGACATTTTTTTAGACGGAAATCGCACTTGTTTGTTACGAATTGCGAATTACGAATTGCGAATTTATAAAATTCCAAATTTGCCAAAATTGCGATTGCGTGGGTGTACGACTTGGTGTTTTACTTCGTTTACGCAATACAAAATAATAAAAAGGCCGCATTTCATAATACAATGTGAATTTTCAATGTCTCAAATCGACGAAATTTAAACGAACACATCACGTCCGTCCCGTAACAATGATGAGATTGTTGTGGCTTATTTTTTTTTGATTTCGTAGAAAACAGTCGCTTTGTGGTTTGATATATGGAGATTAATATATATATATATATATATTATTAAATTTATAAATATTTTCTATTTTTATAGATCGTGCTAAGTCTTGTACAGCCTGTCAGCACGTTTCTTTTCCATTTTCTTGCATAAGTACATTGCATATTTAGTTATAGGTATAATTTACATACGATAAAATACATATATAAGACAATAATATTATATGAACATAACAAAACTTAAAAATAAACTTAGTAATGAGACTTGGTAACCAATAAAAAATAATTAAAAATAACATGAACATCAATATGAATCAGAGATAAAAAAAAAATAAAAAATCGTGGAACATCTCAAAATTAAAATAATAATAAAAAAAAACTAACCCATAAAAAAAAAGTTTTTATTTTACTCCCTTTCTCATTTACTAGTGGAAACTGGTTTGGCGCTTAACTTACGCGTTGGGCTTCGGTCGGGCGACGGAGTAATAAAAAATTTCCAAAAATCCAAAATTATACAATAATCAGGTTCCGTGTCAACCAGATGCGTCGGAATCTCCATACAACTTACTGAGTTGTATGTTAAAACGATTAAAAATTTGAAAAATCCAAAGTTATACTATAATTATTATTTTTTTAACGAAAATTTGATAGATCTCTTTGATCTTCGCCAAGAGTCTGCTTGCAAAGTTTCAGCTCGATTGGATTACGGGAAAAGGGTTAAAAATCGATCCAATTTTTTTTCGTCAAGCAAGCAGACGCCACAAGTTAAAAGAAAGGAAGTAAAAAGCATTGAAGCCAACGATATGAGGCATTGTGATTTGTCTAAATTTTCAGAGTCAAGTTATTTAGTAGGAATTTCGCGGGGCGTGCAGTGGGAACATCGCAGCATGACTTACGTAACCAATTTTGTTTAGAAAAAAATCTAAATACAACATATTTCGTAATATTTCTATCACCATTGTTATAATAGCATTCATATTTTGATAAATCATAAAAATCTGTAGCATAAATATTTGATTTCTATTCTTTTTCCAAAATACAAAAGATTTCTATTCCTTTTCCAAAATCCAAAATACAAAAGTCTACAAAAAGTCATGCTTCAACGTTCCCACTTCACGCGCCTGGTCAATTTCCTTATTTCCCTTCCTCTCCTTGTACAGTTGCCGGCAAACTTCTTGAAATTCTTTGACGTGGTGGGGGAATGCGCAGAAGATGAAATTTGGGTCTCTTTGGTGGAAAGGTAGATGCGCAAACTTCCCCCCACTACGCCGTAGAATTTCAAGATGTTTGCCGGCTACTGTAGGTTGGGTGATATTCTTGATGTGCTCCGGGATTTTATTGAAGAGTCGTGGTAGTTTTCTCTGTTGTTCTTGCTCCGTAAGTGTTTAGTAAAATTAGTGGTTTTATTCAAAGCGATTTGTGTTTTTTTTGTTCCGTCTCGGCTCCTGCGTATTCCTCGATATTATTGTATGTATATATGCATTTATATTCTCTGTGCTTCATAAGACAGACTAGATATTATATTTGTATTCTGTGTGTATCTCTTGAGAGACTTCAACTCATATTTGTATTCTCATTATATCTCGTAAGAGATTATATTTAATATTACATTTACGTGTAGGTACGTGTTGCATAATAAAAATATCATTTTAATGTACAGTGTGTATCTGTGTATGTAAAATATATATCTTGAAAATATACTACCGAATAGACAGGCAAAAGATTGAAAATGCACACGCAGGACTACATAGATTGCCTGTTGGTCTAGTGGTAAATGTTTAGGTCGAGGATTCTCGACCGGAGAGATTGGAGAGATAAATAGTTATATTTTTCATGGCACAGACGCGTAACTTAGTTTGAAAAAAGTAAAAATGTTGATTTAACGCGTTTCCTTACAGGCTTGCATTATTTATAAAAATACCTTGGTCGTATTCATCCTTCAATTTAAGGAGTATAACAGTAAACTCATCCTTTATTAAGCTATCGTTCACTTGTAAAAATACAAATAAAAGGGTTTATGGAAAAACTTGAATGAGATATTAATATTTATTATATTTATTAATATTTCATGCAAAAACACACAGTTGTTAGACATTTTATTAAAATTCATACAATTAACTTGGTATTTAAGTGATAATCACACGAGTTTATTTTTAAAAAAATAACCCGTTTCTGAAAAATCTTTTTCGGGGTAACATAAACTGATTAAGAAAATGATATTTCCAAGGAAGCCCCCCCCCCAGAGGAAATGAATCAGTATCAGAAATCCCAAGTGACGCGACCATGCGCGTCGAAGAAGATGGCGAAGAATAAATAGCGTAGGAGCCAGCGACCCCAAGACTTACTTTATAGTATCAAAACTGAAATATTTTCTGTTGACGTACACTATAGTATATAAAAAGTTTTGGATATTATGACATTTGCGTTAGGGGGATTTTGGCAGATAACAGGTAACACAGGCACAAAAAATGTATAGGTAAAACGTTGAAATATAAGGTATCTGGTAATATCGTCAAAATAGTGGCCCGGATAAAATATATAAAATTCAGATTTGTTACTGTAATTTATGACAATTATTTATAGAGCTTCAAAGCGTCTGGCGGAAGAAATGACCCGCGAAAAGCTTCTGGCAATGATTAATATGAGGGTATAAAACTGTCCCGTAATAAACATATTAAAAAATCAGGTTGGTTATTTTTTCGTTTTACTTACTCATTTTTTGTACCTGTTTTACCTGTAATCTGCCAAAACTCCCGAACTCAAATGTCATAATATCCAAACCTTCTTACCTATTATTTCAGTATTTTAATATTTCGTAGAAAAAATATTTCAGGTTTGATTCTATAACCTAAGTCGCTGGTTCTTAGGGCCTGTTTGATCAGAAGTTAGAGTAAGAGATAGATTTTTACGAAAACGGGTGTTTTGATCGGTGGAGAAAGCTTTTTTCTTAACTACATTAATCATTTTGTTTTTTATGCTTTTTTTAAACTATTACTCTTACTTTTGATCAAACAACTGGCCCTTAATCTATAAGAAACTTGGTATACACGACTGGAAGACTTCCTGTGACGGCAGAGTGATGGCGGTCGCAAAAACTGGCGAAATTCTCAATTTATGATGGCTAAACACAAAGTAATTGTAAAATATTTATTAAATATACGTAGCTCGCTTTTTTCTTTATTTTTATTTGAACGTCCAATGATGGATGTCAGATACGTGACCTTTATAAGTGACAGACGATGTCAATAACATTTTTAATTAATATGAACGGCTTGTTTTTTTTACAATAATGGTCAATAGTGACAAGAGATATGCAGGAGGGTTAAAAGTCGAAAGCTTTTCCGATATCTGTCCGGGTGTAAAGAAGAGATCAAAATTATACATTTTATCGTCTGTCCGACGCTGTTCAAGCCGAGATAAAAATATTATTTATTCTGGTACGAAGCAGTTTATTCTCGGCAATTCGTAGAATGCTGCAAAAGCTCCTGACCTTTTTTTAGTCTTGTTTATTTTACCATTGGCATTGTATATCTTCTTACATAAATATAAAATCCCAATGTATTTCTGTGTGTTAAAAGTAGTAAAAATGATACATTTCATCGGAGTGAAGTGTTTATCGCCTTTGAATTGCAGATATGTACGGCGGTCCTGGTTGTCCAGTGGGCGCGACACTGGCTTTTCACATCGGCTTCGGGGGTTTCGGGTTCGATTCCCGGTGAGGCCACAATTTGAGTAGCTTGTTGTTCTACTGGTTAAGGCACCCTTCTAGTAATCTAAGCCAGTGATTCGAGTTTTTTGATTCGAATTTTTGTTCTGAAGTTGTATTTTTCAAAATAGTAAACAGAAAATTGGACGCAATGTTGCTGTTGTAATCGTAATTATTTAAATTAACAACAATATTTCTAATACAACTATTGTATAGATAACTAATTATTATTTAATAATGACCGATTTGTCAATGTTAAAAATTGAACTTTTTTTATTCCCTATTTTATAAACTATTTTTGTCATTTGCGGTATACAATTAATATGCAAGAAGATCCAGTTCGAAAAGAAAGACGCTTAAATGTATTAATTTAATTTTTAAATAGTTTAAAATACTATATGGTGTAGTGCAGGGTGCGTGTACGCGAAAAAGACATTGATTTATCAATAAAGTCGGTATGCGTCATTCTATTCTGCGTACAAAATATACTAAGCGATGACTAATAGCTCTCAACTTTGTTACGCGAGTTTCGAGACATGTCTCATGCGTGTATAAGCGTAACCTGAGTAATTGAGAGATTCATAAATTTAAAAAAAGTTATGACAAATTTTAACAGAGTTATTAAGAAATGATGTACATTTATTTCTTTCACTATTATTATTTGTTGAAAAATATCAAAATATATAATTCTCTATGTATAATATCACACTATCACTAAAATGTATACAATTCTCTATGCAATAATATCACTAACGCTAATACAAACAGACTACGATTTCGCGATAATTTTATTTGTTGTAAATGTTAAATTTTAATTGGCATTTTGTGAAAAACAGAAGCTAATTAAGTAGAATTTCAGCAATTAGAGATCTTAGTTCATTTGAATTAAAAGAAATGGTGAGTTCATTCAAATTGTAATGTGTTGTATTGTAACAAAGATATTTTGTTTACATTTTAGATTGATTTCGCATTTTTTTGTTGTGACTAATTCATGTACAACTCACGACTAACTCATGCAAACCAGAAATTCAAGCACAAAAAGTCAGTCATTTTTGATTAGTTGCTGTGATTGCCGAATTTTCTTGGTGAAACTCATATTAAATATAATTGTGTAAAAAAAAATTATTTGGGAAAAAAACTCTCCATTTTTTTTTGTATTATTTTATACAAAAGCACTTTGTTTTGTATTATTTTATAATGTGGAATATGTTCGGAGAAAACGAAAAAACACGACAGAAAAACAAACAAGACGGCAAACAAGGCACATCAAGTAATAAATTTAGTTGGTTTAAAAAAAAATCTTTTTTTGGGTACACCTAATAAAACATGTAAAGTACGAGTAGGTACAAAAGGACTCGATAGGAACCAAACATTCAATGATAGTACAATACCTGTGACGTTACGTGGACTCGGATGAGACTTATCTCACAGACTCATCCGGAAAATCGCGTAGAGACCAGTCTCATCCGTCATACCTACACTGTAATGGTGTGCAATGAATTCTCACGAGATTTGTCAGTATACACCAGTTTCTTTACACATACGAGTATGACAGTGAATCATGGTTCGCTTCGTGCTCCACTCCGTACTGTCCTTTACACGCTTTCGAGACAAATCTAAGAGAAAAATCTCGTCCGTAAATACATGCCGCTGGGTGCTAAAGACTAAAGACCCGCTGCTGGTGAATAACTGGAGTTGGGTAGCAGAAGATTGAATATCACGAAAGCGGTTGATTAAGGAGGCCAATCCTCTCTTTGAGCTATAATAGCGCCTTTGAAAAAAAATATGTCTAAAAAATGTGTTTAAGAAAACTGTAAACGATCTACTGACAAAATAGTCAGTACTGAAAATAGTTAATTTCAATCAATTATGGTAGCCTAGCCCTCTTTCCGACATTTCTAAATCGTGTTATAGGTTAGCGCGCGGTGTCGAAATGTCAATGCGGGCAAAAAGCTTCCGAGATATGCAGCGTGTGTGGTTGTTTATATTACTTTAATTATTAAAATTAAAAATATCTTAATTATACCACAACGTATGTCAAATATTTATTATTTTATATGATAAAAAATATTGAGGTCGCGATGGCCAACCGCCGAGCAGTGAGCAGTCTGAGCACTGCATTGAACGCACCGTAGGTGTGTAGATTTGGGCGGGACTAGGAAATCTGGTGAAAAATCTAGCTCCCGAGACGCGAGTCTCCTGGATAGTTAAGCATAACTAAACGAAACATTTAATTTATACAGTGTAGGTACCTACGTAGGATTTTGAGGAAAATTTAGAAAAACTTTTGCCGAAAATGAGTTTTCTACCGATTCCTATTCCTTTTTAAATAATAATTAATCGGATAACAGTTTTAGATACAGTGGGTACTTAGATAAAATATACGACTTGCAAAGTTGGCGTAATGAAACATGTTATTCAAATCAATAGGATAGTTTTAAGAATACATAATAATTCAATATTAAGATAATGTATTACTTTTTGAGAAAATTAAATTCATGAAGGATGCTGAATGAATAAAAAAATTATATTCCTTGAAATCATCCACCCACGCACCCTATGAGACTCGTTCACCGGCCGGCAAAATATGCAAATGCCAACAGCATGAGTAAAGTAACGTTCAAATTATCGGCTTCCAACTACGGCCGCCGAAACCGAGGCAACGCCCGCCACGGACGACGCGCCCGTGCGCTCTGTCACTTTCTCTCCCGTCTGAAAGCCGGTATCTCTGTCTCGCTCTGTCGCCAAGGTGACCAAGGTCGATGTCAAATCCTTAGCGGGAACGCCGCTTAGTCATTGTTCTAGAAAACTATCGAGGCTGCTTCCAACTAGTTTCTGGTGAGATTTAATATAATCTTACTTTATATTTTTGCTCTCAAGCCAATTATAAAAAAAGTATAATTAATTCAAAAAGTTACATTTTCAATGTAAAATAGAACAGTAGAGCACTCTATTGAAAAATTCTAGAAACTGTATGACAGAAAGTCAAAATACGAAGGGGCTGAAAAACGTTCGGAATATCGAAAAAATATATTAATTTTACATAAAATATTAGTTTATTATTTTAACAATGCACATTTGTATTTATAAATATTTCTTCTAAAAATAAAATAGATAAATAGTTCACACTTTGACAGTTCGTAAATTTGTTTATGGTATTCATGTTCATGAATGCACTCAAATTATTACTTTACGGAAATTGGCGGGACTGCGATGATTTAAAAAAATACAGAGCGCAAAGAAAAATTTATAAGCAAGATAAACTAACTATATAGGACTCGATTTTTTCAAATGGGGTTAGCCCTGTATATGTGAACTTGTTTTTTAAAAACAAAATAAACCGTTCATTACATGTTATGATATATTATTAAAAATTGATGTTTATTTTATGGGACATTCACTAAGATTATTCTAGGCCGTTGTTTTATTAAAAAGTGGTGACATGTGGCATCCTTGGATAATTTTCTTTTTGGCACTAAAAAAAGATTTATGATGTATTTAACTTGGTTGGAGCAGTAACTAAAACTAACCCACAAATCTGGAAGAGGACTTATATTATAATAATTTAGAAAAATTTAATACCTCTTAAAAAGTGATAATTTTATTTACAAAATCACAGAGACTGTATATATATTTTTTTTATTTATTTATTAGAGACACTAACAGGATAATAGGTACTGATAATAAACATTATAGTGAAGACTATGCTCATTATCCCAATTACAAGTGTCTTTGGCACGCTCTAGTAACATGTATATTTGCATTTAAGTATATTTTACATGTACATTTATGTGTATTGCATATTTAGTGTTTGAATGTAGTGCGATTAGTATTTAATGAATAATTGATTTAATGGGTCTACAGGTTCAAGTCATCCTTTAGAAAATGGATGTTGTGTATGAGTGAGTTTTTGAACGAAGATAAGGTATCTCTGCAAGAATATCAGCATCAATGACAGGGTCAGCACAATACAAATTATATGTGCGACACAACCTTGTGATGGGAGAAAAGTAACCGACATTATTAGTGTGCTGGCTTATTCTAAAGAACTCCGGGTTTCTTATACGGGGTTTAACATGCAAATTTATATCAGATAGAGAGAGAGAATCAAGAGCTCCACTGAGAATCTTGTGTAGCACGAGATCGGATATTTTCGTTTGGGACTCAACTTTGTGCATCTTGAAAAAGGCAAGTCGATCTTCGTAGCTGTGAAGGTTGTTGTGTTGACCAGCTTTGTATAACAAAATACATAGAAACTTTTTCTGCACTCTATCGATTCTCGTAACATGTATTGTGTAATAAGGTGACCAAATAACTGACGAATATTCCAATATACATCGTACTAGTGATGTATAGAGAATTTTTAGACTGAGGATTTTTAAAATCGTGAGTAATTCTGGCGATAAATCCCAACATAGTATATGCCTTGTTTGTGATATTATCAAAGCGGTTTCTAAAAGTGAGTTTAGAATCTAGCATGACGCCCAGATCCCTTATTGAATCGACTTTAGCGAGTGGAACGTGATCCAGTTTATAAACAAATTCTATTTTTTTAATATTTTTAGTGAAACTAATACATGAAAATTTCTTAGCATTAAGTGACATTTTATTTACTTTACACCAATTTGATAGTTCGTCCAGATCTCTTTGTAGGAGATGACTTCTTCCAGGCTTCGAATGGTGGAATAAATTAACATTAATCTTTATGGGAATCATCGAAAACTTCCATGTGTAGAAGTAAATATTAAATGTAAAATGTGTGTTCTATTTTTAAGAATGTTGTTTAAAATAACTTATCAATAACTTTATTTATTAAAATTATTCATTATATTATTTATAAACAAAATATTTATCAAGTTAATGTACATTTTTTAAAAACTTGTGACGAAATATTCAAAACACAATATTTTGAGACGTGTTTGTTGCTTGTAGCATCTGGTATAAGCAATCAGCATAGTATATAATAAAAGCCCTCAGAAAAATATTATTAGTTGCATTTAAATTGTGGTGTGGAAAATTACCACTTATTTTGAATACTACTGAAATATCTGCAAAAATAATAATTTTACAATTTGACTAACCTTTTCTTATCAACAAGCTTGTAACTCTTCTTAAGGCTTCACGTGGAGATTTCTGGAAGAATTTAGGCGTGAGATTTGGCGGCAGAGTAAGAGGTTTTCTGGAATTGTCCCAAGCTGCTGACTGTTGGCTAGTCGATGATGCAGACAAAGGTAACCGCTCCAAGTGTTCAATGGATGCAGGTCTGAAAGAGTATATTTTGTTAAAAATATTAAATAAATTACATATGAAACCATTGGGCTCTCTAATATTTGAGAAATATATTCTGATTTAATGCATATTTTGTTATTAAAATAACACGATTTTAATAATAATATTAATACAAGAATGGTAATTACCTTAATTAATTAATGTTATTTTTAAATATTTTTCAACTTTTCAAAACATACAAATATGTATGTGCCAAAACTCCTGATTTATTGGTTATTAGCAGAGATGTGATTTATTTGAAATGCGTATATGTTTTTGTAATGCAAAATACTTATTTTTATTTTGTATTTGAAATATGTACAGTTTTCAAAATGCATTTTCTATTTTATTTTAAATACTTTTATAAATATATTTTGTATTTGAAAAATGCAAAATGCTTATCTTTAATTTTTTATTTCATACTTTGTACTTTTTATTCATTTGATTTCATCGAAAATTCCTTTTTTATGAACGTACCCATCAGTGTTGCTAATATTGAGAAAAACTTTATCAACATTACAAATTAAACCTAAGCTGTTAAAAACATTGTAAGTGCAGAAGTTGATTTGTAAGTGGTTAGTTCTGCTCCTGTTGAACGATTTGGTGGAATGATAATGAGTCCACATAGATGGTACATGAAAGATGAACTGTTTGAACAAATAGTAGTGTTAAAATCAGCGAAATAAATGGCTTTGAAAAAACTGAGCTAACTAAAAAGAAACTATTTGAATAAAGCGATTTTAAAAATAGGTATTTTGTATTTAAATAATTTTGTTTAAAACTATTTGGTACTGGCGTTCAAAATAGAAAAGTAATTATGTTTTTGTGTTTTGAATTTAAATACTTTAAATAAACTATTTTGTACATCTTTAGTTATATAATTTTTCAATTTATAAATAAAGATAATCTTATAAATAATAAAATGTACTATGAAAAAAATAGTCAAAATATTTAAACTTTTTGTATTTTTTTTCATAAATCTTGTTGTCCCATCTTTTAAATGTTTTCAATACAATACAATACCTCAAAAAAACATAGCATTTTTGTGTGTAAATAAAAATCACACATGAAAATAAAAAATGAATTATGTGTTATGTGACTTATGGAATAAATTATGGAATTAAGATAAGTGAACGTACCTATGTCTTTGCTTAGGATACCATCCCCTTGCGGGCCCTCCGGCCAACCGCAGGAGCTCAGCTCCAGCCAGGGCTCTTTCCATGGAGCCTCCGCTGCTCCCACGTCCGTATCCACCCACGGTGCAACTGCCGCCTAAAAAAATAGTCATAATAAACAATCTTTTCAAATGAAGAAATTCTTAAAAAAAATAAAAACTTGCACTATAAGTATTTTCCATATTATTTGTTAAAAAACAGATTGCACACGAAAAATAAATATGTAAAGTAATACTAGATCTTATATTGTTTATCATGACTTTTCACATATAAATTTTATGATTACATATATATAAAAAATAAATAAAAATTATAGTAAACATGGGATTCGTCAATATGTAAGATAAGATAGGATTGAAATTCAAGACTGCAGAATATTGCCAATTTGACTTCATAGTAAAATAATTCTTTCCGTGGCTAAGACTAAATGCATGATACGCTGTTACAGATAGTAAATTTCAAGCATAGTTAGGGGATAAGAAAAAGGGAAGACAAATTTATTTTCAAATAGCACATATTTTTATACTAAATGAAACTTTTAGGAACATAAAAACTTATTGAATTAAATACAAGACTCTTGCATAAGACTTTGTTTGATTGGGAAACTAAATATGTACTAGAAAATTGTGCTGTTAGAATCTTCAAAAGTCGTTGTGTATCAGTACAGAATAATGTGAAGCTCTATCCCCGTGGAGAAACGTGGTAAATAGTAGGACTAGCATATTAACATTCGATACAAGTGGCTCAAGTATATTTGGCACTACATCAATATTTCAATTTTTTTAATATACACCCTGCGAATACAAACATTCCCATTAAGCACAAAAAAAAACATAAAGCAGGTAACGGGAGAAAGTGGTCCGCTTCCAGGAAGGCAATTCACTTATTATCTACCTGGAGAGCCCAACATTACTTTAGATTAAAGTCCTTTTTTGCAGTGAGTGGTCGTTTTATCAGTGTGCTATTAGTTTTTCCGAATCGAAACGTCTACAAGAGTTCAACTAAATGAGCAAAAAAAATCAATAATAAGTGCGTTATCAAAACAAAACATTTCTAATTGTGCTATAGCAAGGCAAATTCAGTGTAACAAGTCATCGGTAAGAAGATTTCTACAAAAACAAATAAAGTAGGACTTTAAATCGGAAAGTGGGAACTGGCTTAAAGCGCAATACGAATCGAGATGATCGCATTTTGAAACGGCTTTCTTTGAAAAATCATTTTGCTTCTACTTCAGTGGAACTCCAAGACACCTTTTTAGAGATATTGTTTTTGCCTGAACTATCCAAAATAAGCTCAATGATATGGGATATATAAAAAACCTCTATTAATTAAAGGAATGAAGAGGTCAAACAAAATATTTATGTGATGTATAAAATAATAAATTTACTTTAAAATACTTCAAATTGTATGTAATTTAGAATATTAGTGTCTAAATTAATTAATACATACATTGGTTTAGAAATGATACAGAAATAATTTTAAAATAAGAATTATTGATGAAGTTGAAAGAGATACTTTGGACATTTTTCTTAATAAATGAAGTCTTCAGTAATTAAACCCCTGTTATTGTTATTAACTCATCAAATGTATGTTTATTAAAACTTAAGAATGCAAATAAGTTTCCCTTATTTATGTAAAATATAATGATTAGCTAAATACAACTGATAAGGTGAAAAAAACAACAAATAACGACCGAAATTATATTTTCAATAGCTGCGTTTTTTTTGTTGCGCGGAGTGTATTTAAGATGATACTACTCCACCAAATGGTTTTTATTATGGGTATCTTAAAAAAGTACAAATATATTTCAAATCAATTAAAAAATATCTTGTTTGAAAAATATTTTGTCCATAAAATTCATGGAATCAAAAGCAAATACGCTGTATATTACAATAGGTCTGATTGAAATTTCTTAAGAATTAAAATTCCTTTTAATGAAGCAAATGTGTGAACTTTATTTTTCATATATACTTTGGGAAATGTGTGATAACTTACTGTCTGCAACAAATAAAACAATAAAGCCTTACTCATTGTCTGTATGGAGTTCATCGTGTTACTTTGTCGAGGACCTGAGTCAGTGGTGCGTCGGTGAGGAGTGCGAGGCACATCACAACCCCGTCCGAACACCGGAGTCTCGGGCAGGCTGGCCGAGGTTTGCAGTCCTCCACCCCCTGCACACAGCCCGCCCTCGTCTCGACCCCGCTGACGTTGGAATGTGCGGCGGCGTCCACTCATCACACCCATATCTAAAAGATAAAGACCCATCAATACCAAAAATTCAATCTTTGCCAGCAAAATAATTGATTGAAAAACATAAATACCTAAGTGATTCATGAATTGTGAAATCTAACGATTATTGAGTACAAAATTCAAAAAATAATCCATGGAATTTACTTTCTGGATTATGCTTTGAAATGAAAATTTTGAATTTTTGAAAATTTGAAAAAAAACATTTTTTCGTTCTATAGTGTAACTAAAAAATTGAGCCCTGATGAATAGGCTTAAAGAATGGTAAAAAAGTACTGGGCCCAACACAACATGAAAGAGCTCCCTATATATATATTGTATATATTATAAGACTATGCAGTTATTGAATTTATCTGATACATTGCTACCAACACTGCTTCAATTCAGGTGTGACTGTCAGAAGGATAAATAGTAAAAACAAAATTGTTATCTTGTCTCATATAATATAGTGAGTGTAGCTACACCATTGATGAGAATAATCCCGCAGAAATAGTTCTTCAAGACGTAGTCAAAAATGGATAATATGAGTCAATACGTCCCGTGCATCGAACATGGCTCCCATTTTTCCATAGAAATATTGCAGCCGCGCGTCGGACACGGCAGCCATGTCCATGTCATCTTTACATGTCTGTAATCGTATTGAATGCTCGAGCTATGCCGTATGTTCAGTTTACATCGAGAGCTCAATTATTTTGTAAGGATGAAGGGATAAACTAGTATATGGTGACAAAATTGATAATAGTTTTTGATTTTTAACAAAGTTACAGGGGTTCAAAAATTTGCAAATTTTCCGCTTCTCTGTATAACATAAATTCATAAATATTTTCAGTCAATATTATAGTTTTCGTGTAAAATGATAAAAAAGTTCAAAATACATATGGTGCTAAGCGTGCATATAGAAAGACGAAAAGACAATTTAGAGGTAATCAACATACTGTAGAAGAAGAAATAAACACTAGTGCATCCGCAGCAAAATTGAAAAGATCGTGTGACGAAGAAGTTATAATAGAAAAAAATTACGGCTATTGCATTTTATAATTTTTATCTATTTTTACATCACTTTCATTATTAATTTTATGTTCTACATGTAAGCAAAATATAACATTTTTGTTATATCTTGCTTACAAATAAATATAAAAATCGTTTAATTCTTTAATATGGACTTTTGCTCCGAAACATATAATGCAGGAACGCGGACCATTGAAATTGCTATTTTTCTCGCTGTTAGTATTTTCAATGAAGGTTTTATACCCATTCTAAAAATACTAAACGTTATGGGAATCACGATTGGTCCAGAAGCCCATGTGTTCGCTGGGAAACGGGACGAAGTTCAGATCGAACGCTCTGAAATCCGAGCTTCGGATGCTTCAAATGCTACTCGTTTACAAGAAAGAACTTCAAAGAATGAACATTTTGAAGTGGAAAAATGTCCATTGTATGAAGCAGGAATCGCCAATTAAAAATATGCAAGTATACTGTACTGAAACCTTACTCAAAACTTTAAATGCGTTTTTCTAGAAACTATCTCAAGTTCTACTAAATCTAAAAAAAAGATTTATTAAAATTTTTGTGTGAATCTTCTCTATACATCCCTCTATAGCCCCTACCAGATTAAGGTCGAAATTTTTATTTTTACTATTAAAATAAATTTTAACTGTTAAAAAAATGCGAAAAAAAGTGTTTTTTTTTAAACGGCCGCCATTTTAATTTTTTTTTTTTTTTATTTCTCCGAGGTAGGGGCGATAGCGACATCTTTACTAATTAAGAGTCCATTAGAATTTTTTTTATTTCAGGTGACCACAAGGGTTGGAACCATGTCCGCCAGGACATCCCTTTTGTCTTGGACCCCACACTTTACCAGCTAATAACTTTTTGAATTTTGAATTTTGAATTATTTTTAATGTATTCTTAAAATATAAATAAACGCATCATAAAAAAATGTATACCAAAAATATTATTTGTTTCCTTTTAACAAAGCTCTAAAAAATGCCCGAAATTCGTGCCTCTAGACTAGAATACCCCCTTAAATCACAAAAAAAAATGGGCTAAAATTAAACAATTGGATAGTGAAAATAGTTGTGTATCTGCAATTTGTATTAATAATAATTAAATATGTATTTTTCATCTCTTATTTTTGAAAAAAAAAACATCCTATAGACGTACCACTATAAATTGGCGTGCGAGGGAGGGCCCCTGTCGCATAACAGAAGTTGCCAGGGTGTAAATTTATTACACAATACATAATGTACTGAATGTCCAGTGACCGGTGTCAGAGCCTTTAAGGCGGTACATTCACTGCAAATGCATATTTCGGCGTTTTTTTACGAAAATGTGGGTTTTTATTATTCATTTATATCAGAATGTATATGATAGATTGCAATTTTTTTAGGGCGATAACTTAGATAGAACCTTTGTTCTTATATAAAAGTAATAAACTGAACATTATTTACAATAATTAAGAAAATATAGGCATTAATCCACAGGCCGCGGCAAAAAAAACGTTTTTAATGTTCTACGGCAAAGAGGCGTATGTTAAATATTTATATGTAAGCATAATATGTTTTTTTATACGTATAAAGTTTACTTAATTATCTAGAATCCGTACGTAGGAAATTAAGAAATATTCAATATTAAAAAAGATATAATTTTTGAAACATGCTTAAATATTTACATTTTTTGGTCATTTTCAAACGTTGTTTATTCATATAAAAAGATGATTTTAAACGATATATTGTATCTATATTCGCACTTTGAGTCTTCATTTACTATTAAAAAGCTAAATTTTTTATTAAAAACACGTTAATTATTATTTTAAAATAAAAAATTTTAAGTATGAAAAACGACATCCCCATACGTCAGAATGCAGATCACATGCCGTATGGCCACGGCAGAGGTCAGACGTGTTTATGTAGCCGAATATTCCTCGTAATTTATTTCACTATTCATTGTACTTTTACGCCAAATTTGACATTTATATGAATTATTATTATATAATACGCTCAAAAGCAATTGATATCGCCCATATATTAAGGTTTTATATGGATTTTCGAACGGTTTCATCCTTTTTAAACTTTGAACATGCGTCACATGTCAGTTTCGGTATTATCCTAATTCAACAATTGTTCCAGATCATTTGAGGTATCAAGATACATACTGTACGCGCCGTGCGCATGCGCGTTCGCGTCTCCCATGTATTTATTTCTTGTTTAATATTAAAGGTATTCATTATGATATGAAAAGTATTTCAGAATTATTAATATGTTTTTTAAATTCTATTCAGTAAGTAATTATTGGACGTAAATAAAATACGGGAATTTGTCGATAGATAAAATAATACATTTTGATATACGCAGTACGCACGTGGGGCTAGGTGATTGTTTTGTATTGTCATATTACGATATGCATTGATTTAAAAAGGAGTTCAGAATCATTACTATGATTCTTAAATTATTTACAGAAAATAATAAGTCGACTCAAATAATATAAGATCATTTGTCTAAAGTTAAATAAGTAAATATTTTGATACGTGAGGTACTTCTGTGGGGATGCCTGACGCGGACGAAAGCAAAGAATATATGACCATCTCTTTCTATCAAACCTTACTGTTTTAGCAACGTACTATAAATATGTAACGAACGTTTAATTTTCATTCGATTTGCGCTCAGATGACATGTCGCGCACGGCTTGAAAGGACATGATCTATCGATGTAATTTGACAGCTATGCATGTTTTTGAATCGGCTGTGCCGCCTTAATAGAAATTTGGTCGGGTAACAGCGCGCTCCGCGGCAGCCGCTCTATCTGTTAAACTGTCAGACGGTAATATTGGTCCATTATTTGCTTTTTCAGCTTCGCAAAACTATAATACTTCATTGGCAATTGTTCTTGCACCATCCTGGACTGTTTAGGATGTTTTGGACATAATAATTCAATAATTTTGGACATAATTTTGGACATATAATTAACATGTATATTGGTAATCAAGATGACACAGCTCGCGCTGAAAGACGAGAATGAACTGAATGACAGGGCGAGGGGTTACCGCCAGGTGCGGGCGGGGCGGGTTTTAGTTCCAATGTCGCCGCACGACAATTTACTTTGGGAAAGCAATACTTGATAACAAACATCATGATCTGTACAGCCGCCCCCAGTAGATTCAGTGTATTGGATTAATACAATAATATAGAAAATCACCTGAAGGAAGAGTTCTTCTGTCCGTTGAAAGATTCTTACTAGGATTGTTATTTCTGCGGTTTTTGCTAAAACTAGTGTCCATTGACCGGGTTTTTAAGCTATTAGTGCCAGATTCACGATGTGGAGGAATGGCAGGTGGATCCAGGGATCTGTAAAAAGAGAAAATAGATAACAATCTCTGGAAAATCAAATAAAGATATAGAAAATAATTCATATCGTAGACAAAAAATAAATAGATGATTCAGAGAAAATGAGAATCTGCCACCAATCTTAGGTATACTCCTATTAAAAAGAGAGGACTATTCAAAAAGACTAAAGGAATATTTTGTTCATATTTTGTGTTCCGTCTCGACGCCTGGAATCCATTATGAGAGAACAGCCTGCTGTTTCGGCACTTATTCACGCGTTCCTACCCCCCTCTGATTCCCTGTTTGCGACAATTTACTCCCACTGGTATCCCTGTTTCCGGTTGCGTCGCGCAACGGTTTTTTCTTTCATATGACGTCGCTGTTTCGCGCCATTTGGACGCGTTTAGACACGCCAACTTTTGTTGTGATTTTTTTTGTGTTTCTATTGCAATCTACCCCCCTTAATTTTGATCCCTAGTTTACAAACATTAGACTATACAAATTTTTAACATAGTGCGACAGGACGTTGATATTTTAGTGTAAATCCCGTGAATTTCGTCAAACGTCAAATTTGTTAACAAGATGGCGGACGAGCAAGCTCGTTCGCCGGTATCCTCGAATGACGGATCTTCTTTCGAAGAACCGAGTCGAAAGAGACGCCGCGTAGCATACGACCCGCGTGTAGACCACCTGCTAAAACAGGTGACTGCTCTGACGGAGGCCTTGTTAGCAGGCGGCGCGGCCCCTGCATCAACAACGCCGGAAGCCGCGAGCGAGCCCAGCGTGGAGGACGCGAATGCGTCCGTTATTCAGCCGCCGCCGAGCCTCAGAAGGGCGAAGAATACGCTGGAGTTCGGCAAGCTCAGCACGGTCGTGAAGGAGCCGCCAGTACCGAGAGCGAACCCGAAGCGGATGGAACAGACCTCGAAGTTGCAACACTTCGATTCCGACGAGTGGTCAGGTGTTCGCTATGCGGAAACGCAGAGAACCTACGCGGCGACTCCCACATCTGTGGAATTGTCGGTGAACGACGACTTGAGAAGGATCGATAACGCGCCGACCCAAACTGGCTTGCTGAAAAGATCGCTCGCCGCGCTTTCAAACGCCTTGCTCGCCCAGAGGGAGACCCTGAGATACGGGATGCAATTGCTGGTGAATTGGATCTCTTCGAGCGGATTCAGTCGATGTTCACCAGCGATGCTCCGTACAATAAGGTTTCGGACGACATCCTGCAGATTGTGTGCGGCAGACGGGCAGAGTGTATACTGAACCGGCGAAAGGCCATATTGGAGGGCTTCAAAGACCCTTTCGTGCGAGAAGGTGCGGCCAAAATCCCTCCAAGCTCGGGATACTTGTTCAATAGGGAAGAGCTATCGGCGTATATCCTAAAGAACGGGGGCCAGGAGAAGGTGATGGTCTCGCCCGCAACCCGAAACCTGGCCCAACCGTCAACATCTCAGCCCCAGCCGTCAACTTCTCGTCGAGCTCCGAACCAGGGATACCTCCAGTCCCGTAAGCCCTTTCTGACGGAGCCGAGGCACAGGGAGCGAGGCTCAGGGAACCCGAACAGGAGACCTAACCGGAAGGCAGACCACGGCCGAAAACCCGCTGGTGACCGTAGCCGCAGAGGTAGAAGATGACGCGAGGCTGAACAACCAGTTCTGGGGAGGACGCTTGAGGAGGTTCCAAAGCACGTGGAAGGAGTTCGGGGCACCACCTATAGTGCTGAGAATCCTCAAGGGCGCGAGAATCCCCTTTGTGGCCAAACCTCCGTTAGTCTTCCCCACCAGGCAGCTGTTGAGCAGCTTCAGCACGAAGGAGTCTCGAGACATGTCGAGTCACATTCAGGCCCTGAAGATGTCAGGCGTGCTGGAAAGAGCAGATCATTCTCCGAGCTTCATCTCAAATCTGTTTCTAACTCCGAAGTCGGACAACTCCCTAAGGCCGATATTCAACCTGAAGGCGTTGAATGCCTTTGTGGAGGCGAAACCCTTCAAGCTGTTCAACCACCTTCGGGTCCCAGACTTCCTCCAGCCCAAAGATTGGTTGGTGAAAATCGACCTAACCCAGGCATACTTTCACCTACCAATAGCGGAATCGCACCGAAAGTTCCTGAGACTATACTACCAAGGGAACTTCTCCAGATGACCTGCCTGCCCTTTGGCCTGTCATCAGCCCCGAGAATGTTCGCAACGCTGTCAAACTGGCTAGCGGGACTCTTGCGGAAGAGAGGAATAAGGACCGTAGTCTACCTGGACGACTTCCTTCTGGCCAATCAGTCAAGGGACCTGCTAGCGACCCAGGCAGTAGAGACGGTCAATCTGTTCCAGCATCTGGGTTGGTGCATCAACCGCGACAAGTGTGTCCTTATACCTACCCAAAAGCTGGAGTTTCTGGGCATAACTTGGGACACCGAAGCCAACCAGAAATCCCTCTCGGACCGCAAGTGCTCTGGCCTTCGCCAAGTACTGCGCCGCCCGATCGAGGCCGGCAGTTGCTCCCCCAAGCAGGTTCTAGGCCTCTTGGGAAGCCAACCAGAAATCCCTCTCGGACCGCAAGTGCTCTGGCCTTCGCCAAGTACTGCGCCGCCCGATCGAGGCCGGCAGTTGCTCCCCCAAGCAGGTTCTAGGCCTCTTGGGGAGACTCAACTTCGCAAACTTCGCCACCCCTCGGGGTCGTTTGCATTGCCGAAGACTGCAGAGATTCAGCCGCCAGCTGCAGAGGCACGAGCCATCCAGACAAGTGGAGCTTCCTGCCGCGGTTCGGCAAGACCTAGAGTGGTGGTTGGAGGCCGTAGGGGAGTCCTGCCCAATACACGAAGCCCCCTTCTCCCACTTCCTGACTACAGACGCAGCGGACGCAGGTTGGGGCGGCCAGGTGGACGACAAGACGATATCAGGCCAGTGGTCCCCAGAGCAGATGCGGTGGCATTCCAACCAGAAAGAAGCCTTCGCTGTTTACGCAGTGATCAGGGATCACGCTTACCTGCTAAGAGGAACGAAGACCCTACTGCAGACAGACAACAAGACAGTAGTGACTTACATCAACAAGGAGGGGGGGACAAGATCATTGGGCCTTCTGAAGATAACTCGAGACCTCCTAGAGTTTATCGACCAGCAGGAAATATCTCTGACAGCGCAGTACATTCCAGGGAGATACAACGGGATTGCGGACCGACTCTCTCGGGGGACACCACTCCCGGAATGGCACCTCCTGGAACCAGCGACAGAGGAAATATTCCGAATATGGGGACGTCCTCAGATCGACCTCTTCGCATCGGCCACCGCCCATGTGGTGCCAAACTACGTGTCGCTAGACTCAACCGATTGCTCGGCCTCCTATCTCAACGCATTCAGTCAGCATTGGGATTACGAGCTGGCCTGGGTATTTCCGCCGCCGAATCTCGTCCCAAGAGTACTGGCGCACTTGAACCTGGCAAGAGGCACCTTTCTCCTAGTTGTGCCAAGATGGGAGAAGACATTCTGGAGGGCCGATCTCAAACAACGAGCAAAGGGAGGGCCAATAAGCGTAAGAGATCTGAAGAGCGTCCTGATCGATACGTCGACAGGGTTTCCCCCACCGAGGGTGTCGGACCTCCAACTGGAAGTTTGGAGAATAGCAGTGGGTGGGAACAGGCTATAGCGGATTGGAGCCAGGAGGAACAGCAGCTGTTCAGATCTGGCTGGAGAGGCTCAACGCTGAACACCTACAAGCCGGCCTGGGATAGGTGGCAGCGATGGTGTACCACGCATTCTGTCCAACCTCATAACCCTCCCCCTGCAACAGTGGCAAGATATCTGGCCAACCTGTTCATCCACGAAGGGCTAGCCCCTCGAACAATATTGGTCCACAAATCGGCAATCGTATCCTTCTGTGGCCCAGCTCTTGATGCAGATAAGATTAGCTCGAACTTCCTCGTCAGGCACGTCCTTAAAGCCATCTCGGTTTCTGGTGGATGCACTGAGAGACTCCCGATCTGGAACCCCCGAGTAGTGGGGGAGTGGCTACGTGAAAACCCGCCAAGGAACAGCCGGTATGACGTGTCAAGGAGGACGGCCATACTACTCATCATGGCATCTGGGCGAAGAGTCCAAGATCTGACACTTCTCAGAGTCACCCCGGACCGATTGATCGACAAAGGAGACTCCACCACGCTATGGCCAGCCTTTGGAGCGAAGACTGACACGGCAAGACACAAACAATCGGGATGGAGGTTGAGCGCATCGGATGAAAGGAACATCAACCCCTTGTTTTGGATCCGAAAGCTGGTCTCACTCTCACAGCCGAGACGAAAGCCGGACATGAAAGAACTATTTGTGACGACAGCAGGTGAAGTAAAGCCAGCTTCACGGACAATGATAGGTGGTTGGATCAAGTCAATCCTAAGAGAGGCTGGAGTGGAAGCAACGCCAGGAAGTGTTCGTTCTGCTGTGGCTTCGTTGAATTGGCTGGAAAACTACCCGATAGAGGAGATCTTGTCAAGGGGAAACTGGCAGAGTGAAATCACCTTCCAAAAATTCTACCAAAGAGAGATAGTAGATAAGCCCAAGCAACAATGCCCCCAGAGCTCATTAGCGCCTCTCTTTACGCCAATATAGGCAGTCACATATAACGTCGAACCACTAGGTCACCAGGTGATAACAAACAGATCTCTCATAATGGATTCCAGGCGTCGAGACGGAACACAAAATAAAAGAATTTTACCTTCCATTAAAATTCCTATTTTGTTTCCCTCGACGCCTGGAATCCAGGTAATCCCTACCTGGTGCATTATGAGTCATATGAAAGAAAAAACCGTTGCGCGACGCAACCGGAAACAGGGATACCAGTGGGAGTAAATTGTCGCAAACAGGGAATCAGAGGGGGGTAGGAACGCGTGAATAAGTGCCGAAACAGCAGGCTGTTCTCTCATAATGGATTCCAGGCGTCGAGGGAAACAAAATAGGAATTTTAATGGAAGGTAAAATTCTTTTATTTTTTTTAGCAGATTCGGTACTTTCACTGAAATTTTAAATATGTTTTTTGTAATCTTTGCAATGTAGGTACAGCTCACTCTGTTTTCTTTTTTCACACGATAGATAAGTTTTAAAAAAAACATGAAAAAAGGTTTACATACTTACTATGCATAAAAAAGCGAGGATAAATATGTTCTACAGCCAAAAAAAAACATATTTAAATTTTGTATCATTTTTATATATAAATTAATTTTGGGAATCATGTTAAAAGAATTGATTTGTGCAAAACTATAGTATACATTCTTATTTTGTATACTGTTATTTCAAAATCGTGGAAAGAAAAAGAGTTGAGTATACATATAAAAGAATTACAGTGGACTAATCTTATTTGGTATTGATATTCATCACACTTTTGAAAAATATTGTAAACAGTGCAACAAAAACCATTGGATAGGTTCTTTAAAAATACAAGTGCTGGTGAACCATCACGATATAAATCACCAGAATCGACATCACTGGATGTCATAATGAGAGGTGACTACACTTCCAAACAATAGCCTAACCTCTGTAAAATAAAAACTCTTAACAATTTTTTTGATCAAAAAAGTAAATATCTGGATAAAATTTTATTCACATATTTTAGTAGTCCTATTTTTATAAAAGAATAAATAGGCCATATTCGGGGCTTAGATTAAACAATTTTTAGTTAATTCCTACAGGAAAGATTAGTTTGATTAATGACGTATATTGAGGGTCCACTGTATTATGTATTATAAAATAAAACAAGTAAATTGAATAATAATAATACAAAATAATAATATATAATAAGTACATATTCAATTTTTCTGAAATTTCTAATTATTTTCGATTTCTTTTATATAAGTAGGTATACAAACCTCTTTCCATTTAAGAAATACAATTGAATTAGTATGTATAAGCCATGTGTACGAGGCACATTGTTTTGTTGTGTTAGTATTTATACCCGTAAACACCAACACAACGATACAATGTACATCGTACATGTATCTTACACTAATTCGAATGTCTTTCTTAAATTGAAAGAGATCTACTTATAATGTTATTACACAGGCACTAGGATTTGCGAAACAAAAAAATGCGATTACTTTTTACACGTAAATTTTCTTTTTTTTCTATTTTTTTTAATATCAAATCAGCAAGCAGCAATATCCAAGAAATAAAAAAATGTTTTGTATGCAGTCACCGAGGATTACTTATTTAAAATGTGCTGAATTTTAGATTTTATATACTATCCCATCCAAAATTGTTTCCTATATTTTGCCATGTTTCCAATAAAATCTCAAATTTAGTACATTACAAATGAGTAATCCTCGATGACTACATTAAATTTGTTTTGGATATTGCTGCCTTCGCTTTTATACCCCACAAAAATGTTGCAAATCAACATAGAATTACGAATATATGAAATAAATACGTACCTATGATACATATCAGAATTAGATGTTGGTAAGGTGTCTGCTTTTGTTTTAGAAATGTGGATTTTTTCCAAGGGTTGCAGAATTTCAGAATACTCATCGTCATCTTCTTGAACAGGTGACGGAGGTAGGGGTGGAAACTGCGGAGACCCGGGAGAATGAGGTAATGGACCAAATTCATGTTTGTGTGGCTTGAAAGAGTGTTCTACTATCTGAACATGAACAGGAAAATCTCCTCCACTGGAACCGGTTGAATCTGAAGATGTCTGTCGATTGAAAGATACTGGCATGTCCTTAGAGCTCATTGATTTATGTATTCCATTCCTTTTGTTTGCAATGTTTTTATCGCGATGATAATCTAGAAGTTTTCTATTTGGTATTTCATTGTGACTTGATGATTTTTGTATATCATTTCTCTTACGTCTCTCTCCGGAATTGAAAGTGACATTATTCAATATAGGATTCTCATTCGAGCTACTGCTGTACTCGTCCTTGTGTATGTCCCAATCTTTGTTCATGTACGGTGTGGAGAATTGTTGATCTCGTCCATGGCTTAGTAAGGCGCTTATATTATTTTCTATTTTTTTCAAGGGTGAAGTATCTTCGCTAGAGTGACTCGGAGTCTCGAAATCTTCTTCTTCTTCAACTGTTGTGGTTAAAATTTGACGAGGAACGGTTGGTTCAGTTTCTGCTGATAAACTAGGCAAAGAAACTACTCTCACTACAGAAGGTGGAATAATTCCCAATTCTGTCGATGTTTCATCAAAATGGGGACCCGCATTAGATGACTCGACCCCTTCTTTCATGAGGGACTGAATATTGTCAAAGGTACAAGAGTACTTTTTGAAATCTGTAAAGCGATTCTGCGGAGATAACTTATTTGGTACAGCAGAGTTTTTATTTTGAAAGAAACCATCGCCTCTTTCTAGATTTTTCTTATTTTTTGGACTCTCATTGAAAAAATCTATATTTAAATGTTTCTCTTGACCGTTATTCAAGTCTAAGCTCAAACGTGATTTTGGAGAGGTGAGTTCTTTACTTAGGTGATTGGATGGTGGTATACACAAATCTACACTGTAACGTGAATTAGGTGTAGTGAGTTCTCGACTAAATCTAGAATTGAAATCGATACTATAACGTGAATGAGGAATACTCAAGTCTGAACTGAGACGAGAATTCAATGATGAGACAGAATTATGAGAACCAGACATCGACATTGCACTTATGGAGAGGCTGGAGCCATCCACCGATTGCTCTCCGTCCAATGTTTTGTTAGCTTCGTTTTGCAAATGTTGTTGAATATTTCTAGGTGGCTTATGTGGTTTTTTTGGAAATTCTGGTATGTTCTTACGGTCTTTCTTTCCCCGGCGTATTATATATGTGCCTGTTGCATTGATTTCTGTGATATCTTCTGGTAATGGTAAATGATCAGATTCTGTATCAGAAAAAGGACTAATGATTTCATCTTCAGTTGAACAGTGCAGAGGAGGGGGCGGCCAATAATCACCTTGGCCTTCTGCCCACTCTTCCACTCTCTGTGGAATAGAGCTAGTGCTTGAATTTGAATGATCTCCAGATTTTCGTCTTCTGCGTCCAACAACCTTAAAATAGGAAAAGAATCATGAATAAAATGGTATATTAAGGTTTTTTAAATGGTACAAATGAATTTAAGATATCGTGGAAAATGATAGTCGCTACAAAAACAAATTCATTAAAAATAATATTAATTAAAATAATTTATTGGATTTTTATTAAAAATTTCTAAATTACAGACAAAAGCAAATGTTTTAATGAGTGCATTCTTGTATTCATTAAACGACTTTCCTCCTAATAACCTCGTGATCGTGGTCAGGGTTAAATATTCATCTCGGGAGCCCATCAAGTAAGTTCTATTTGAGAAAGAGTAGCTTGTTAATCTAGGAATTAATAAACTAGTCTAGTGATCTAGAGGTTAGGGGTTCGAGCTAAGTTCCGGGAGACTACCAAGTTAATTTGGTATTTTCATAGCACAAGTGTACTTTTTCTGTAGAGGAGTTATGGTTTTATATATAAATTTGCAATAAAATCATTAAAATATGTGAGATAGGTGTGATGATAAAAGACAACTAGTTTTCAAAACATGTGTCAAAAATATTTTTGAATGGGAAATTCATAAAGAAAATGCACAATTTTATAATCCAACCCCAATTGGAATATGAAATGGCAGTTTCATATTCCCCATGCCAAAAGATATACATTAACATGATGAAACAGATTGAGAAAAAGTTTTTGTGTTATTTATATTCGCGAAGAATAGGAGAATATCGTACATTCATGCATCACAAATAACTGCTGGGATAATGCAATTACCCCAGTCTGGAGCCGCAAATACAGGAAGACCTAGTGAATCTTGGAGTCAAAATTGTAAGAAACATGAGTGACTCTCCAAACTTACTTATTCGTACCAAATAATTATTTGCGTAATCCAGGTCATGCATTATTTCATGTCCCAAAGTGTAGAATGGATGTAATGAATAGGCACACCATATAACGCATAGTGTGCAACTTTTAAACACACTAAGGCCCGATTGTTTCAAGTTCGATCAAAGTAAGCGGTCGATCAAAGCATAGATTTTTACGAAAACGGATCGTCTGATTGGTGGAGAACGTAAAAATCTATGCTTTAAAAGAATGCTTACTTTAATCCAACTTGAAACAACCGGCCCTAAGCGATCATGTTGATGTATCTAATGACAAGATCAAAAATATCACGCAGAAGATCATTTCCATGTAAGGTACTACTCACCACATTAATTGCATGGTAAAGAGAGCAATTTGTCATATAATTATTAATAAAAAAATTATATAAAATATAATAAATTGTTTCTGTGCAGTAACTTGTTTCCTGAATATGAGAGGATGTTATAAGCATCAATGTATTAATTATATCATGCTCAACATGCATACAACAAATTAAAAAAACAACTAAAGAATATTTAGACTTATTTAGACAATCATATAAAACCTATAGAATCAGATCATTACAATAGTATTTAATGTTTTCCACTCTGCAAAAACATCTAATTCTTCCTGCCCTCTCAACTATAGTTTTAAGTGTTAACTCCATTTTTTGCATGTCATCCAATGTATAAATAATAGTAAATATAATAAATAAGTTTTTTAGCCGATAAGTTTTTGTGTAAATAATTTAAATGCGTTAAGTGCCCTTGAGGTGAGTTTTCACGAAAACAGCACTATGCAAATTATCCAAATATTATTATTTAATGACGAGAGAGAGAGAGAGAGAAAAAGAAAGGAAAATTGTTGGTTTAAGTCGCTCCAAAACTTGTGTTAAATCATCCTCAAGTGTGGTGGTCTAGGCACTACTTGACATCACAAGATTTTTATAAAATAGGTGATTTGACCAACTCATCGATTTTACTATTAATCTTAATCATTAAAATATGGTTAAAGTTTTACAATTACAGCTGTTCAGACTCATTTAAAAAAGATTTTGTTATGTATTATATACAATTGAGTGAGTGAGAGCTGCTTAAGTTACTGTAATGTAAATTGTTTATCTTAAATCTTCAACTGATAAAATAGAGTATACTAATCTAAAGAAATAAAGAAAGTAGTATGCAGAAGTTTGATGCAACGGTACCATTTCAGAATAATGTAGCTGTGCACTTTTGCACTGTGCTTGTACTTTTTATCTAATATATTGTTTTTGTTTGTAAATTACTGGTTTTATTCTGTTCAAGTTAATAATTTACGTGAATCTATTGAAAAATATAAACTATAATAATTATTCTACATATTCTAAATGTGGAGATCTGGCCATCTATATTTTATCAATGTTTTCTATGCTTCTTTGTTGTGCTGTTGGTCTTCCATGAATATTATTAAATACATAAATAAATAAATAAATAATCAAGTATAACATTTTTAATGCGAATAAAATAAAAATGATGTATAAACTAATGAATAAACATGTATATAATACTAATAATTACTTACTTACTTACTTACCATCACGCCGTTTCCCCGAGGGGGTAGGCAGAGAGGATAGAGCGCCATACTCTTCTGTCCTGACATACAACTTTCGCTTCGTCTACATTCATACATCTTCGCATGCAAGCTCGACGGTTGTTCAGACTTCTAACAGGACCATCTTCCAGTATCTGGTTAATCTGGTCATGCCACGTCTTCCGTGGTCGCCCTCTTTTTCTGGCGCCGTCAACACTTGCATCATATATCTTTCTTACCATTCTTTCCTCATTCATTCGCTCAACATGCCCAAACCACCTGAGCGACCCTATTTATTTATAACTAATAATAATAATAATTTTACTGCTTCATTACATCCTTATTAAAATTTTCCTCCACATTTCTTTTCGAAGTTTTCACTACATTCAGAGATTCAATATTTACGCCGTTTTATGAAAAATAGCTTCTACCGAATATTACAATATATTTTTTAATCAAATTCAGGCTCAGTTTGGTATAAATTCAATTAATTTCATATAAAAGGTATGTTTGATTTCAAACCCTGCCATAATTGCAATTTGTATAAATTATCGAGCACAAAAGAAAATATGATATAAACATGACAGAATTTACCTTGGTACTTCCAGGTGTGAGCAGCGGATCATCGTCTAAAGGTACTTCCCACGCAATAGAACTTCTTTTGGAAGGCGTCAGCGTGACAGGAGGTGGCGGGGGTAACGATTCTTCTAGAGAATCATCAGAAAAATGGTCTTCATCTAGTGACTTGCAATTAGTTCTTTTAGCAGAATTAACAATAATATTATCAGCTGGTCCTCGGCAAACTTCATGATGTCTCTCAATACTTCCTGCCAGAGTGCGGGGCGGCACTTTACTTTTTGGCGAAAGCATTTCCCCCTCAGAGCGATTCTCTCTTCTTGCCTGTTTCTTCACATCCGGAGTAATGGAAGAAGATTTAGCAGTATATGATGTGGACAGTGGAGAGTTTTTAGGTAGGCCGTATGTAGGAGAATTCAATTGTTTGGTGTAAGGAACATTGGCACCCGGATATATTGTCACAGGATGTTCATTATAAGGCATATTCCCCAAAACGAAATCATTGTCGTAACTGAAACTGCTTGTTAGAGGATACACTGGTTTAGGAGTCTCAATACTTGGAGAACGTTTGGATGGATTGTTGACCTTGTTATTTCGATCATCTTGGATCTGCCTCGGAGGCAACCATGAAGGTGGGGAAGCGAAAGGAGGAGGCTGGTGAGAACCGTAGGGGAGTGATGAGAAGCGACACTGTGGGCCGGAGTTCTGTTGATTATTGGCATTCACATTCACTCCCGATGGAGATCCTTTCTCCCAACCGAAAGGTCGCTGATGACGTGTTTTCGGCTGAAAAACAAAATACTCTCATTAATTATCTCAATAAATTATGTTATTTACAAAATAAATTAAAATAAGTGTAGCAAATTTGCCATACAAATAAGAGGAATTACAAGATACATTAACTAATAAGGATTAATTTCAGTTGTATGGACTGAGGAGTTACATTTATTTTTAAACATTCTATTTATAATGTTCTTGGTTAACCTTCGATACAACATATTGAATGTTAACACAAGTTAAGCAATAATTAGCATGAAAAGTTACAATATTTGCATGTTGTATTACATTATCGGTGTTTGTGGTTGCTAGGCTCATATATGTAATACTCTTATATTGCTAGCAGGGTCTGGATATACATAGGTGAAATCACTACAGTGCAGAAATATTATGTTTATTTCATCCATACCAGTGTCACTTCAAGTCTTATGGGCATGTCTGAGAATTAGTGCCAATTTATATCCAATCAGCGCCTCCACGTATAATTGAGAGTCACGACGCTTGCGCACAATAGGTCAAGTGACAGCAATGAGATAAAAGTAGCATTTTCTGCCCCGCTTAGTCCGTGACACCTCCACTTATGGGCATTAGCAGTATAGGAGTATTACATATATGGCTAGACTTTAGTTTTTCTCTAAATGTTGGTATACACAGAATCAATCCAATAAACTTTGAAATTTTACAACATTTACAACAGTTAGGCTATGATTTGTGTACAAATCTTTGAATTGTCTTTGATTTGGGGAACGTTCTTTTAAACTCTAAATAAGATTTGAACACAAACTTCGTTAATTAAAACTTGATAAAAATCTTTCATTCAACAACTCTCAACAATTTTAAAATACTGTAGGTACTAGCCCGAAAATAATGCAATGTTTCGTCAGGAAAAAAAATGTTAAAATGAGCTTCACAATAAATTTGTGAATTAACAATTAATGACAATTTGAACGGCCGCCACCTCCCCGAAACTGTTTTAGAAGCTGGTGCTCCTGTGTCAGTTTCTCTCTGCAAACCATTTTACATTTATATTATTAAAGCATAAAGCCAGCTCCACATGTTGACCCCGATGTTTATTTTAAATTAGTATTTCATACATTGACACCATTCAAAATTTATTATTGTTATGTTGTGAGTTAGATACGTGATCTTGGAAACTATGCATCGTACAAAAACCCTCACTGTACTAATTGCACAGTACACTGATTTTATATTGATTATTTTTTACTGAATTTTCACATATGATGTGATTTTATAAAATTTAAAAGCTCGTACTGAGAAATAGAGAATTAGAGAAAAGTTTCACTTTTGTTTTCCAAATGTAATCTTGAGTAACTTAATAATCTTATAATCTCAATTAAATTAACTACCTTTCAGAGATATACTACCTAGTTTTCATTCACTTATGTATAAATATTCTTTTGTCTCTAATCCTCGAAAAAAAGGGTCGCAAAAAGCTACATTAAATTTGAATTCATTTTATATTCAGGCTAATACAATGTTCTGTATTCTGATGATAAAGACTAGTGTGTGCTAAGAAATAAAATAAAGTACTATTTACAAAGTTAAATCAATAATAAACATACCAGTGTAGTCTGTGTTGAATTATTTGTAGCTCTACCATTACAACTGATTCTGCCATTCGTCTCTGGCGGTGGCGATGACGGTGATTCACTTAAATTTGTGATACTCCTCTTAGAAGAATTTGAAGGGGATACTCTGAAAATGTATAGAATTGAATTATTAGTAAAAGATTGGCAGTAATCATTTTATCTACAGCACATGCATAAACACAAATATGGTGTTTCGGTGGATCAGAATCAAAAGCTCTACTATATCTAAAAGACAAAATTTAGATAAACGTTTTTGTAACTAAGTTTTTTTGTAACAAAACAGAGGTGATAAGATTTTGATAAAATGCACAAATATGCTTTCAAAATCAGTTATCATTTGTGAAATTGAAACTGCCAGATGATCATTTTCAAACAATTGTGTATATACTTACTTAGATGGATTAGGATATAATTATGTGTTTCCATAAAAATAGTGATATGTAAAAAAATAACATCATGGTAATTCTTGAAAAGCTTAAACAATCAATCTTTTATATTCAGCCTTGAATATTGTCTATTGCATATTATCATTAAAGATTGTTTCTTAATATCATAAAAATGATAAAGAACAAGAGATGTATTTATGTGAAAAATAGCAGATGTCTGTTACAGCAAAAAGAATTTTGATAATTTCATACATGAGGCTGTTGACATATGTGGTGTATAAAAGTAAATACAGCAATATCCAAAAAAATTTAAAAAGTGTTTTGTATGCAATTTAAAATGTACTGAATTCTAGATTTTATATATTTATCCCTTCCAAAATCATGTTTCCTATAAATTTATAGGCAAAATTTCCTGTAAAATCTCGAATTCAGTACATTGTAAATTAATACTCCTCGACTGCATTAAATTTTTTTAGGATATTACTGCCTTTGCTTTTATACCCCACATCTATTATACAATTATATAAAATACATTTATAATTATATAGGATAAATATAATTAAAATTTCATAATATATAGGTAATTATAAAGGATTTTATAACAACTTCAGTTACACAACGATCGAGAATTTTTGTAACAAAACTATTATTTCCAGTATGACATTGCAGTAAATAAATTATACATTTCTAATTTTGAATCTTTTTCATGGTAGATGTGCATATTTCATATCTTCTCAGGCCAACACTAATAATTTATTTTCAATGTGAGTACCTACATACTGGAGGGATGTCCATTAATGATTTTTCACCTTTCAAACAAAAAAAAATACATTCAGAATATTTTGAGTATGTTCAAATCTTTCAGAACAGTTCTTGATTTTTTGTCACAGAGACATCATTAATCATTTAATGTATATTATAGATGTCTCACAGAGACGACACTGTATTTTTATGGGAAAGTGGGTATAGAAAACCTTAGAAGGCTAACATTACATTGTGTAAAGTGATCACTTAAGCCATTCTTTTATAAAGACTTCTTTCCAATAAAAATACAGTTTCGTCTCTGTGGGACATTTATAATATACATTAATTGAAAAAAAATACAATTTATTGTCTATCTGTGAGTTTAAGAGCGTTCGGCTTTTTTAAACTTGCTTTTAAAGATATTTTCCAAAATTTTAAAAATGTATCTAATAATTTGGAAAATGGGCCTATCCTTTTTCATGCCAAATCAGGTTATTGGATGGATACAAACCCAAAAAGAATTCACAGTTGATGTTAGAATCATGTATCACATGAATACATGTGATATGTGCAAAATTTAACTGAGAAAACAAAAAATATACTATTGACAGACATATAAACAGTGAAACTCATGTGAAAAAGGCGACAGGTTGAAAACTGATTTTTATTCTGATTTAGTAATATTTTTAATATGTGGACAAAATTAAATAATGTGAATTTTCAATCTTTTTTAATCAACATAAATACACACACGGGAGACCCCTGATATTCTGGGTTTAGTTTGTCCGGGATGTAGATTAATTAGGATAAATTTCATTGGTCATAGAAAAAATATTTTTTAAAACAAAAATATTTCACAGTCTTCATAACGATCAAACACATGTTTAGTTTCATTGGTCTAATTAGGGCTAACCAGGACAAATTTCATTAGTCACTGAAAAAATATTTTTAAAACAAAAATATTTCACGGTATTCATAACAGCCAAACACTTCGAAAATGTCAATTGTCCCTGTTCAAAGAGTGTCTCAATTTTTTATTTTTTATTATTTAGTTTATTTTAGTATTTTATGATGGTTGGTTACTTCCAGTTATCATTGTCTTGTCAAAGATTCAAGTCGTAGTTGTCAAAGATTCAAGTCAGAACTTGGATATTGGTTGCAGAGGTAGTTACCTAGATAGATTTTGTAAATTTTCAATTGACGGAAAATTGCTGGAGATTTCGAGGCCTGCATGAATAATCTGTAATACAAATTAGTGGGATGCCCGCCTTCTTCAGTTATTAGGTCTTTTCAACTATGACCCAAAAGATATATTCTATTATCATCTGATAAATCAAAATACTTTAAATAAATCTGAATTATCTGAAAGAGATGACTTACTTTGGAAGTAGTGTACAAATGATCCTCTCGGCTTCCGAAGGTGGAGGTGGAGATATAGGGTCGTCCACTCCGCTCGCTATGACACTTGCCTCGCTGATGTTCCGTGGCGAGGCAGGGGCCATTCGACCTTCAGTTATAGCCACTGGTTCTCCCTTCTCTTCGGTTGGACGGAAACTCAAAGCAAATTTTGTTCTGTAAATAACAAGAAAATTCTAGTATAAATACTGCATTTTTAAATATAGGAGTACCTATTCACTTATCTGTGAAAATTATAAAATAAAATATTAAACTATAAAATAAAATACATTTGGAAAATTAAACTTGATAGGGAAATTCATTTACATTGTTATCATTAATATTGATAATGGGCAGGCAACTTTAGCTGATAGGCCCATATCGCTGTCTCTCGTTTGAGCCTATTCTTAAATTGGTTGACACTGGCTGCAGACCCAACACCTTCAGGCAAACTGTCCCATATATTGACCACTCTATTGCTTAATGCATGCTTTCTTGGGTTACACGAGAACTGAGGCTTGTTCAACTTCAGGTGATGTCCACATTAGTGTTTATTTACTACATTAGTGTTTATTTATTTAATCACATGCCAATCGGCTATATACATGGATTTTACAAAATTAATAGAATTAAATGAATGGATTAAAAAAATTGCACATAGGTATATAAAGAAAATGCTAGCATAGTAACAACATGGTATAATCATAAAGGGTTGAGGGTAGTTTTAATACTGTGATAACAATCTTTTAGCCGCTGATGAGAATATGATTCATCAAAGAAATTGATATCAACGCAGTGGTTATTCACCAGATTGGCAATCCTATTTCTTGGGCCATTGTAAACGTAACTTTTTGTGGATTTAGTGGTTTCCAACAATCTACACACTCTTAGAACCGGCCTAAGGTTTTAATGCAAACATATCTGTCATATTAGGAATATTGTAGTAGCCCAATAGAATCGTGAATGTCTCGATGAAGTCACCTCTTGCTCGTCGCTCCTGAAGAGTGGGCAGTTTCAAGACTCTCAGCCTTTCCGCATATTGAAGGTTTTTAAGACCCAGGGGCAATTTTGTGGCTCGTTTCTGAATATTTTCTAGTAAAACTATATCTATAGCAAAATATGGATTCCAGATCTGAGAGGCATATTCGAGGAGAGGCCTCACATATGTCTTATAAATAGTTGTGAATAGTGGTACCGTCAGATGTTGGAATGATCTTCTCACCAAATACAAAATAGAGTTAGCCTTCTTAACCACACTCGCTACGTGCTCACACCATTTAAAGTCCTAGGTAATAATAATACCCAGATCCTTCTGCGAGACCACTGACTTAATCAGGTTTTCGTTTAAGGTATACTCAATATTTGGGTTATTCTTGCCATGGAGTACATTTGTCAACATACGAGCCACTGCTTTGTCCACTCCAATAATTGATTTAAGTCTCTCTGTAACACCTCATGGTCAGTAAGGGGGTTATTAAAATATTTTGTGTCATCGGCAAAGAAACTCACAGTGGACTGGACAGCAGTACGAAGATCCAAAATGTACAATCCAAAACATTTAATTACATGTTTTAACATAGAAAAAAAAATTCTCAACCATGATGTGCAAATGTGTAAAATATACATATGTAAATATGGATTATATTTTGAGTTTTCTTAGAATAAAGTAATATATGTGAATATAAGTTGGCGTAAAATTTTACGGGTACGTGCGTATGAATTAAATTTTGCCCCCATTTCTCAAAGAATTGGCGGTAAAAGTCGACATGTATTGCTTGATCAGTCTGTTCGCTGTACAAAAGGAAATAAACAGTGATTTATTCTCGCATCCTTACTTTACAAGTGGTACCTCTCCAAATTCTGATTGGAAATTCAAAGTCTAAAATACCATAGTACACACAATTATGGAAATAACCGGGATTCATTCATTTTTTTACATTTATATAATTAAGGAAATAGATACTACTTTTATAAATGTCCTTCTTTATACTTTTTTAGCGGTTAACTCCATCTCTCTTTACTGGGTATAAAATACTAACCCAAAATAGCCACAGGCTTCAAATCTAGCTAGTCTAAAAATAGCAGTATAGGAGGTTAGACTTAAATTCATAGGTAACCCATGTCAACTTAATTTAATTTAAGGGAAGTTGGAGCTTTGATCCCTAAACTTGATTGATTAAAGTGAGAGGTAAGAAATTGGATGCAAGAAATTAAAGGGATTTTGTATTCTCATGATATATTTATACATTGGCCTACTGCTCTGTAAGAGTGCTAATGGATGAATTTAATTAAACAAAAAACTTATTTATTTATTTATCTGCAATGTAAACACAGGATGCAAGATGATTTCTTGCAATTTATTCTTACAATACAGAGAATTGGATACTACTATATATCATTATAATGTACACAATAATGATATCATTAATTAATTATTTGAAAATATCAAGAGTTATAAGTTATGCTTTAACTTAAATTGTTATAAAATACTTGATTTTTTTTCTTTATAGTTTTTACAGTTTTCTTCATTCCTTATGATAGTGGGAATTTCATTAAAGTATGTAGATATTTAATACCAGCGTAACTGTAATGTAGACGTATTGACTTTAGGTATTCTTAGGTAGACTTTAGGTATCTAAATGGATCTGTAAAAGCATATTTTTCTTGTAAATAGGTATATTCTAAAATACAATAACACAAAAATCATGGAATAGTTGGTTTATTTAAAAAAATCTGTATTGTTTTTTTGTTTAAATATTTAAAAAATACAGCCACCTCACCACCATTTCATCCATCTCCTCCTCCCGCCCTTATTATGGTATTTTATGCATCTTCGGAAGAGTTAGGAGCCCTTAAATTATTTGTTCTTCAGATCTGCACAACCAGATATGGTATGACAAGAATCCATTCAGCATTCACCTCACGAAAAAGAACAAATAATTACGTAATTAATAAAATTTTACCTCCTTCCGTTCATGCTCATGTATCCATCGTCTTCTGACTGGTGCCCACCCAGCGAGGGACTGTCGTCGTCTGGGGTGCCCACGGCCCCTGCCCCTCCGACAGCGGCCCCACCCGCCCCCGCCACTACTGGCACCTCCCCCACCACGCCTTCGCCTTCCTCAAACTCGCTCAGCACGCTGTCCAGCAGCTCTAGTGACCTCTGCACCTCATCTCCACCACTGGAATCATAACAAAAAAGGGATTAACAATACATTGTTATATATGTAATTCCTGTTTCATTTTAAATGAGTCAAACATAAAACAAACATATAAGTGGATGTCATTTAAAAATACTATTTTTGGATGTAAAATAATGATATTTGTAGCATCTTTGGAATAATACTACAGGCAGATTAAAAAATTGAGCTCATTTTACGTTCTGCGTTTTGGTATAGGTAAAACAAATGCAGATTAAAAAAAATAAATTATCAAACATTTCTGAAATATGTATTTGGATTTCAAGTGATTATTACAGTGGTGCTCAGTGAGTAAGTTGCAAGTGCTCCACGAAATGATGAAACCCAAAATTTAATGCTAACTTATCCACTTAAATTTAATGCTGGATTATTTAAACCTCACAGTATGTGACTGAGTTGTGCAAATGATGGCTAGATGGCAGCACTTGAGTTTGCAAGGAGTACATGGAACTTAAGGTACAGATGCTAATGAGCATGCCACTAATAAGCATGCCCTAACAACTGTACACACTTGCTCATTACTGGCATGCTTATTAGTGGCATGCTCATAAATAAGCATGCCCAAAGCTAACTATCAAACACACATGCTTATTAGTGGCATGCTCTTGTCATAGAATAGAGACGCTCTTGTTCAAAATGGAAACTTTCAAAACTGAAATAGAAAATTCAAGTGAACAAAAAAGATCAAAAAAGTTCCCGAGTTTCCATCCGCACATTTTTGATTTTAGTTTTTATAATTTTTATTGTAAGATTTGAATCATTCATGCCTATTAATAAAGTTTCATAAACTTTATTTCTCACTATATTATTTTTACACAACGGTGACCGAGTATTCCACAGACATTCGTGATTCCTATAATAAGTCACGAAAAGTAATGTTTTATCATCTCCCTAATGCGCCATATTTGTTTCATCTGTTGCAGACTGAGAAGATCGCATTGATAATACTAGCCGTGAAGCCCGCGAATGACATAAGCATGCTCATAATAAGCAAGCCTGTTCACACATGCTCCAAAGATACCCCTTCTCTATGGTGAATGAAGTGGCAAGCTCATTACTAGCAATGTGCGTACACACATGCCACTAATAAGCAAGGCCTAAAGACGGTCGATACTGCGCATGCTCACGTGCCACTAAATAAGCATTTGTATCTGTAGCTTTATGTCTGTATATTTTGGTTAGTTTTTCTCTTTGATTTTGGTACTCCACAAATTTTTGTTATGATCTTAAGTGCTACCTGACTTTAAGAAGGTTAAGAACCATTGGGTTGATACAATTAATATAAGGTATATTAAAAAATATAAAAAAGCTATGAACCAACTTAATCTACGTTTTTATCTTTCTTATTTTCATATATGACACTGTCGAAATGTTCTGCTGGAAAAGGATGTAACTTATCTTGTGGATAATAGTCATGGTCAAAACCATCATTTTAACTGGTTACAAAACAACAGTTATTGGAGATTTGTAACTGATTTCATCGATAATAGGTAACAGAGAGTAAACTGTTCTAATACTGATAGTTGCCCGTCGAACTGCGAAAAATCATTGGTTATTGTGTAACTATTAACTTTCCTTGGCCCGACTATAGAATTAAGAAGACTCGTAAGAGTAGCAATATAATCCACCAGGTCCAACGCATTCATCCGAGTTATACTTATATCCAAGCTATACTAGTGAGGGTCGATATTGGAGAGTGGAGGTTCATTACGAGCCGTGTCTCTTCTGATTGAGAAAAGTCTGAGTATGCGTCAATATTTTCAATTATCAAAAATAGGGAAAAATATCACATATTTTTGATGTTATGTCGCTCAGTTGTTACTAACTGCTCTAGTTAGTATATTCTGATCGGTAACCTGGCTTGGCTGGTGACGGCGTCTTTTCTCGTGATAAGCTGCAATAAGCTCCTCAGAGTGGATGAAGGATTATAGAGTTCCGTAACAATAAATATATGGTGGTGTAATGACAGTATTTATTGTACACACGTAACATTATATATTAGATGTTAACTCTGATGAGAATGGCCAGCAAAAAGCATGGTGCTCTTGCGCGGCGGATATTTAAACATTCTCTTGCCAGATAGACGTCACCATCCGCTCACATATACTTATGTGACCATTCGTGTGCCTGTCCCTCTTGCCTTACGCAGGTACTCACAGATATCAAATTTAATCAATTTCCTAATTCTCGGCCCCATGTAATGGAATACAAAGTTGAGTAAAAAATAAGTTAACTTACTCTGGTCCTGTATTCCTTCCTCTGTGCAGCATCCCAGCACTTGCCATCCTAATCAAGCCACCTGTAATTGATACAAAATATATTTTTATAAAGCATTGTGATTTTAGAGTAAATTAATTGATAATCTGTAGAGCCTTTTCGTTTCATAATTTCTGGAGTTGTGCAGAAACATATTTTTGGTTTAATTAAATCTGAATCTATTAGTGTATATTATAGATATCTCACAGAGACGAAACTGTATTAATTATGGGAAAGTAGGTATAGAAGTCATTTGGGTGTACACAGGACTTATGACCTGTCTTTTTATGGTTGGCTTAAGTGATCACTTTACACAATTGTAACATTCGCCATTTCCACCCATGATAGAATATACCATGCTTATTCATTTTTTGGAAGTTGTATATATGTTCAAATTGCGTAGAAAGCTTTCATATATGAGTTGTAAGCGCCTTTTCCATGCGGCCTGTACAAAGCCATTTTCATTCCCCTAAATCCCCACAGATGTCGCTAATGCGAAAATCTGGGTGGAAATGGCGAATGTTACAATTGTGTAAAGTGATCACTTAAGCCAACCATAAAAAGACAGGTCATAAGTCCTGTGTACACCCAAATGACTTCTATACCTACTTTCCCATAATTAATACAGTTTCGTCTCTGTGAGATATCTATTATACACTAATTGATTAATAATGTCTCTGTGACATAAATCCAGCACTGTTCTGAAAGATTTGAACAAACTCAAAATATTCTAAATCTGAATCTAATTGACTATTGATTGAGCTGCACGTGGTAAGGCTGTGTATTTTTTATAATGTGTTCAGTCAACAATCAATACACAGCCCTGGCGACAGGGGAAAACTAGGAAACAAAAGTACTGAGCCCTGAAGTAGAGGGCCCCACAAAAAAATCGTACGTTTACTCATGTACGCGAGGTAGAAGTTATTCTTAAAAACTAAAATAAATACGTATTATTGACTCTCAAAGTATTTAGTTGTAAAAATCTACATTAATCATTGTCGATTATTTTATTGAGTTTCATAAAAAGAATTAAAACTCTTACTTACAGAAATGTAACCTCAAATATTTAAAATAATTGGGGCAAACAAAAACTTTCTTAATAAATGGAATCAGACAGCTAACAAGAATTCAACATGGCTTCGTTGTTGAGACGTTGTTTCTTTTCAAAAAACGTGTGCATTTTCAAAAAAAAGTTAAAGTATCTACCCACTTTTATGTTTTATTGATTTTCGCCCCAAAACGGTTCCGTATTCAAAAGTTTCGTAACTATACAACTTTAAGAGCCGCCTTGAATGTCGAATAAATGAATGTGTTTTGAATACGAATATCTGAGAATTATGTCGTTTTTGCAATGAATAATCGAATATCACTTTCAATCGTTTTTGGCCCGGTTACAAATAAAAACTTTCTTAAAAAGCGTTCGAAACATTCGTGAACTTGCATGTAAACAGAATCTGACAGCTAACAAGAATTCAATACGACGTAGTTAGTTGTGGTATTGCATTTCCGTTACACATTTCGCTACTTCCTGCGTGCGCAACTTCCGTTACAATAAAAATTTTACTCTGAATGCGCCAAAAGAAATATAACTTCAATAATGAATCTTTCGGATTTTATAACTAACAAAAATTTTATGTCATTGCTTTTCAGCCCTTGACCTGCTTACTACAGGCTGCAAATGCGAATTATTATTGGAATATTTGGTTTAAAAGTAGTATTTTAATGTAGTTTTTTTTAAGGGCAGTTTAGATTAGAAAGGTTAGATTTAAAATGGTTTTAGGTTTCGTGTATACATCACCTAGTTACCTTGTATACAAAATGTCGCTTTGAACATACCTATCTAGTGGGGCTTAAAAACCCATCAAAGCTTCGCGCTCCGATATAACTGACCATGCCTGTCAATACAATACCATACAATATACACAATATCGAAAAACAAAATTCTTCAATGTCATTACCACGAAACCTTTTGAAACATAATCAAAATAGGTAGGTACCTTAAATCTGTAATTCTACAAATGAACGTTGATTTAAATTTAGATGTAAAAACATCTTAGGACGTACCAGAAAGAGTAAATCAACGAAAACCGAAAAAATTACAACGAAACGTTAAGACGGAAGTGACAACGCATTTTTACCAATCAAGCTACACGTTATAAAAGAAACCAGAAACCCAAATTACTAATACAGAAAACTAATTTCACGTAACCCAAAATACTAATTTCACAGATTTTCTCTTGCAGCAAACATGATTATACTATTTATTACCGTGCATAACATAAGTCTAACACAACAAAAAAATTTCAACAAATAATGTATTCTCGATAATGAGGCGATATATAAAAGTTATAAATATACCTTAAGCTATTATTTATAACTTCTTGCCAACGTTTTACAAGTTTTTAGATGCCTCTGCGATAAAAACAATCCGATTTTGACATAAAGAATTTGTCATTCGAATAGAAGGAGGTCTCGGAAATGTCCACTTCTGTCTATTTGAAATTTCATTTTGAAGGCGTGTAATTAAATAAAATAATGAATGTAACGTAGAAGCAAATAGAATATTTTGTAAAGAAGAAAATTTTCTTTCAAATGAAGTACGCATAATCGTTACAAATTTGTTTTACGTTTGGCGCGCATTTAAAAAAAACGTCAAAACATTTATTATATCAGCGATAGACAAACTCGAGTCACAACGAGGACTTAAAATGTATAAATTACGAATGTTATAAAGATGCATATCTACGAGAAAGTCAATAAATCAAATATTATCGCCGTAAATGAACATCTTTTTTATCTGTGGATGAATAAAATAATGTAATGAAATCAAACTTTAGTTATAAAAGATCGCGGATTTTTTATACGAATTTAATTTTTTATTTATTTACATATTATCACAATTCATGTACCTATCACACTTTTTTATATAAGCTTATAACCCAAAAGCTTAAAGGGTTAAACCTGTTCTGGGGCAGCTGTATTTTTTAAATACATGTACATATTTTTCAATAATAATATCTAATATTACTGATTTCTGTGGTTTTTGGAAGACCCGATTTCAATTTGAAATTCAATGCCGGAAATCCGTCCGTTTAGCACAAAATAATTTTGGTAGTGTTGTAAAGTACCTCAGTTCTAATTAAATTTAATATAAAGTTCTAATAACTATACAGGTATATGCATTTTAAAATTTCTTTCCGTTCTGTATTTATTCTTGTATTTTCTAATTTTTGTAAATTGGCATTTTAGGATACTTTTGTATAGAACTGGACGAAGCCCTCTACCAGAAATAGAATGAAACGCATTGTTTTTTGTTCAAGAATTATAAAATTATACGCATTGCATAAAATATGTTTTTTTTTTTTGGTTTAGTATTACGCTGTATCACTGCTATTCATATCGAGCTTTGGCCCTTGAATATTTCCTTCCCTGTGATACCTGGTATTTTGATGTTCATTTCCTGTGATTCACCAGTATCAAGTACTTAGAATCCTTCTTCATACCATCTTCAAATTCATTCTGTATTTACCACATACAATTATACCCCTGAGTAATTTAAATTCCACTGCATTCTGTCTATTTTCGTTCATCTTTTGTATGTTTACGTGTGCAAAAAATGAACGAGAGTACCTGAACTGAGAGTCTTCAAATTTTTGGTTGGAATATTATCTTAGGCATGAATTCATTTTTCTTTAAGTACCTACGTGCCTTCCATGCAAATTGAAAAGCAATCACAGTCTAAAAAGAAGGCGTCTGAACATTCAAATTAAGAGCAGAGAAGCTTCATCCATTGACCCCGTGGTGAGCGGGGAGATGGGCGGGTAGGCGCTGTCGGGAGGGGATCATTACCATATCCCGGGGCGGAGACGGGGGCCTACCTGAGACAGATTTGAAGCGAAATGTGCAAACTTTTTGTACCTACAAATAACATACTGTAATTCACTCGTATACGTTTTCACTCGCTTCATTATTGCGCAACTTGTTTTTAGATATTTTAAAATGCCAGTGCAAAGTTAGGTTAATTTAACTAATAAAGGCTTTTAATTAACTTAATTAGAAATTAATAATTAATTAATTAATTAATAATTTATTTATTTAGAAATTGAAACAATTAATTTGAAAAGAAATTTTTAATTTTTCTCATTTCAACGGAAGAATAATGACGGTATGTTTAAGGAAATATTGATATTGTTTATGTAATATAATTTAAATAAATAATAATGCTATTTTTTAACGAAATACTGATAGGCCCGATTTACTATTTAATCAGTATAATAGTTGAGAAAAAAGCATAGATTTTTGCAAAAACGAGTTTGATTGGTGGAAAATCAAAATTGCTATTTGCTTAAGTTACTGCTTAACTTAAACTGTTACTGCTGAACAACCGACCCTCACTGTTGAAGTATTGTGTATTCTGATTATGAAGAAATGAATGCTGTGCCATAAATACTCAATCTATCGTGATAAATTTTGGTATAATCAATATATATATATATATATATATGTAACAAAAGTAATTTCTGGACTCCCTCGCGTTTTCTGTAAATGGTCTCCCTGAGAAGACCTAGGCCGACGTTTCGACACGGTATCACGTGCCATTGTCAAGGCTAAAATGGCCTCAAAAGTTACGGACTAGCCGTACTTGTTCGCGGGTGACATGAAAGTCTCCCACCAATAAGGCTGTCATACTTCGAGTTCAGTTCAGTGTAACTAAATCGTCGCCATGTTTCATGTATCAGTTGCGAGCGAAACTAACGCCATCTCTGATTCGAATTGCGAAGTTCAATTTATTTGTCCTCAAATTGTGCTGATACTGGCGCCTTCTGTGGTATCGAAACTCGCTTGACTATTTTCTAGAACTTTTTTCTTTTAATCTCTGCGATCTTCGTAATTTATCGGTAGGTATAGGTGCTGAGTCATGCAAAGTACTTTGTCTACTTGTGCTGGGTGATTCATGTATTACCGGTTGGATAACTAGAGATTTTGAAGAAAAATGATGTGTCGGTGCAGTTGGTGGTATCGTACAAGAGACAACTGGTTTGGTAATGGTATTTTTCTGAGTTTTAAGTTTTCGTTTTGCGAGAATCGGTTTCCAAGCCATAGGAAGTCTTCTCGGGAATCATCTCGGGTGTTTAGACTGTATGGTCTTTTCTCGATTTCTATAGCTTCTCTATATACTCGATGACTCTCTTTATTTAATGTCACCAATACCTTGGCATTGTCAAAGTCTATATTGTGTCCTTCAGTTATCGTATGCTGGGCCAACGTGGATGTACTTTTTCGACGTTTTACATCGACGCGATGTTCGTCTATTCTCGCGGATGTTTTTCGATTCGTGCGTCCGATGTATGTGCCTTCGCATGTCTTGACGTCGTGACGCCCTTAACATATGGCAGAAAGGCGATTCCTGAAGGTTTTTTCATTTCTACACAATCTGTGGAAGACTTAGTTTTTCGTGTGAAAGCCTTTCGAATCATATGTTCAGAGAAGTTGTTGCAGCGGAGAGTTTCTTTAAGTATGGTTATTTCGTTTTCGATATTTTCATCGTCTGCTAATTTCTTGGCCCTTGCGACTAAAGTATTTGCTACGGAAGCAATGTGCGCAGGATGATGATGAGAAGCAGCGTTGAGATATCTATTGGTATGTGTTGGTTTGCGGTAAACCGTATGGCTTAGTGTCCCGTTGGATTTCTTTGTCAAAAGGATATCTAAGAAAGCTAGTTGTTTGTTATATTCCAGTTCCATGGTAAACTTGATTTTGGTATGTATTCCATTTATGAATTGTAGACCATGGGGAGAAACTAAAAATATGTCGTCTACATAACGGAGCCACAATTTTGGTTTGTTTGCCGATGAGGTTATCGCTTGTTCCTCGAACCATATCATACAAATATTTGCAATAGCCGGTGAGAGTGGAGAGCCCATTGGTGCACCGTCAATCTGTTTGTATATCTTTTGGTCAAACAGGAAATAGGTATTTTTCAAACAATGTTCAATAATTGTATATATATATATACATAAAAAGAAACCCGTGTTTCCCTACCCGCCAAGTTTTCTCCACAACCAGCCACAACCACCCATCGGTGGTTATGGTGGTGGATAGCCCTTGGTGTCACATCGAAAATATGCGAGATTGGTGGGGGTGGTTGCACCTGGGTGGGAGTGGGTGACGAAAATGTGCTTTTTAGCACATTAATTTGTTATGGGAAGGCCGCAAATGCTTCAGAATGTTTCAAAATAAGCGCGCCGACCGTGTCGGTGAGTCTAGAAGGTTCCGGAAAAACCTGCTCTAGAAAGTTCTGGAATAAGAAGGTTCTAGAAAATTCCCGAAAGTTCTATGAGGTTCTAAATGAGGTTCCTGTACATTCGATAAATTTCTTGAAAGTTCTGGAAGGAGAATCCAAACAGTGTATTAGAACTAAAATCTCCGCGTGCGAAGCCGCGCGGGCACAGCTAGTATGCTATAACGTTTGCTGTTAATATGACTACCGCGTAAGCAAAAATGATTTCTTATAGCTCATTAAAAAGGTATTTTAAAATTTTGTTAAAATTTTACTATCTGATATAATTTTTAACATAATTTTTATACTGGCTGATATCTATCTACACACCTCCTAGACTCCATTTAGACAATTGTGTCTGGAAATCTCCATATACAAAAACTGTCTTCTAAATTTACATACATTCATAGAGCATCAACCAAGGAACTCAATAATTTGAGGGTAATAAAATTTAAAATCGAGGGTAATAATAATTTTTTTAAAGAAGTCAAAATAAAATTCATCCCCATCAGACAATGAGCAAAACTAATGAGCATTTTAATAAAACAATGTCTAAATTAGGAACAGGACACAGTAGACAATAAAACAACCAAAAAGCATTTGATATATAAAAAGGTCTTAAATGGCTAAACAATCTACAATATAAATAAATATTCACTTGTACTTGTAAGTTCTATTTAATAAATTTAATTTTAAATAAAATATTATTATTACACGTTGTATTATCTTGATTAGGTTTTATATAAATGTCGATAGCCACCCCCGTATTTAAGATCATTCATATCTGTGGGTGCATAACTCTATATTCTTGTCTTGTATATTATAGTGTTATATATCGTTACACGTTTTATATTTAGTTTATAGTCTTAAGTCATTGCTGAACATGTACATTTTTGGAAATAAAAAAATATTTTTAAAATCACAATCATCTCTTATAATTATCCCAAAATTGAGTATTATATTAGCTTCACATGTTTGTCTGGACGGAATCTTATAACCACCCACTTCCCAATGTCCAATCTTGCTGAAATTTTGCACACAGGCGTATTCTCGGTGACAATACATGAATCAGATTAACTAATTAGTCAATTAATCAATTATAATTAATCAATGAAAGTTTTATATGGGAAATTAGCTAGGGAGCTCATCAAAATATGGAACTAGTTTTCTACCGAAGTGATTTTGTATGCTGGATATTGCTAAAAGATAAAGATAATGCTAAATGCAAAAGATAACGCTAAAAAGTAGAAAATTATGTTACAAGAATTTAAAAAAAAAACACGCTATTTAAATCCTACCAAAAAGTTAAAAAAATAATTTTTGGTCCAAAAAAATTTACCTTATTCTCCAAATAAAAGCGTGGGCGCTTTCCCTTCATAAACAACAGAAATTTGTAATCTATATCAATATCGTAGGCGCCCTTTAATGTGGAGAGTGAAGCGAAAATTAAAATAAATAAATTATATTCAATTTGATTTTAGTGATGGTATTTTAACCGGTGGTACACTAACCGTTGTTTGAGATTTGTATCTGACTGCATCGATGATTGGCAACTGATTGACGGGAAACCATCGGCATTAGACAGTAATCCTATTTTAGTTATCAATCATCGATACTATTAGATACAAATCCCAAATAACTGTACCGAAAATAACCGGTTGAAATACGGTTTAACCATCACTATTCGATTTCAAGGTGAGATTTGAATCGGCGATGTGTGTGCAATGGAGGGTTATGATACGAATTAGTTTGTTCCCCGAGCGGGTGGGCTGCCCCGGGGCCCAGCAAGGGCGGCGTGTGCCCGTTTATTGCTTAAATAAGTAACTGCCTTTTATTAAATCTGCGGCGGTCGTGCCGGACGCGGGCGTAATCGTAATTTACATACGGTCTCGTTTTCCCAACATCAGACGTGGGTGCGATTTAGGAACGAGTTTAAAATGCGCGTTAGAAAAATGTATTATATATTCGGGGATTTGGAATGTTTTCGTCGTAAACTGTAGAAACCGAAAACTTTTTTAAAAATATATATTACATTAAAAGTTTTTTTAAAAAAAACACGCTTATATTATACTAGCTGTAGCCCGTAAAAATGACGGTACTTTTACATGTCGGTAAAAGAAAAAAATATTACTATCTAAAAGAAAAGAAAATACTATAAAAAAGAAAAAAAAAGAAGTTACGAACATTGCAGGAAGTTAAGGGGATAGACAGACAGAAGGACAGATATACGGACGGACGGACAGAAAACGAAATTATTATAATTGGGATTATAATGTAGGTATTAAAAAGTAAAAAATTAATTTTCGGACAAAAAATGTTTGCTTCACTCTCCAAATAAAAGGTGGGCGCTTACAATATTGATATAAATACAGGAAAGTGCCCATGCTTTTATTAGGAGAGTAAAGCAAACATTTTTGTACAAAACATTTTTTTTTACTTTTTAGTACATTTATAAGCGTATATTATTTTATTATATAATGTATATTAATTTTCTTGACTTCAAACCTTCAAAAAGGTTTTAGGAAACTGTACCGATAATGGTGAAATAAAAGAAAAAGCAGAAATGGAAGCATATTAAAATGTTACGAGATATTAAAGGGATACCCGTTGAATAAACATACTCTATATTAAAAAGAACCATTCAATTTACGATCCAATAAAAAAAGTCTAACAATTTCGAACTGATTGAATTTGTATAGTCGGTAGGTTGGTACTTGTTATGAAGGTTTTTGAAATACGTTGAAAATAGATAAATCGAGCCTGCGCGAGCTCCTTTGTTTTCCTACATCTTTGCTTGGGAAGCTTTTTTGTTCCGCAACATGGCGCTCGAAAGGCTTTCTTCTAAACACGTCCCGTCATTCGCCATGAAAACCTTTAATATCCCCCGGGACGGTAAAAAAACCTCTTCGATTTGTTCAAGTCCGTTTTTTGGCGACGCTAAAGATCCGCTTGTCGTCGAACGCTAGAATTTTCTTCGTACGCTGAAGGGAAGGCAAAAAAGGCTCGAGAGAGTAAACCACGCTATTATTGGGGACACGGGAGACGATAGATTAGGTACTGAGAGGTGAATTAATTGGCTTACAGTAAAATCAGTACCTGACGATCAAATATTAGAGGGTCATTTATTTTATTTTAAAAATATTTGTACAAATTTAAAACATACAACATCGTTTTTAATAGTTAAAAACATATTCTATAAATGCATGGTTTGATGATGATGCCTAGCTTGATGACGCCTGCTGACATTGGTAGCGTGTACAGGCGTAAACTTAGATTATGCTTGTAATATCAATGCTGTAAAAGTATAATGTAGTAATAAAGTAATATTCACTCATCTGTGAGAAATACACCCTCAGAAGCATGTTTATATTGTTTATGTGAAAGTATATTATATTGTTACTATTTTTCTCGGCAAATACAGGTCGGTATAGTCGGCTACTAACGAATCTGTTGCTAGAATATATTTTTTATTCTTACAATATTAATAGAAAGTAAATCGATTTGCCTAAAGTATTATTTTATGCACAGGGAATTAAATAATATGAAAGACATCGTAATAATAAGAATGACACTGTTAATGCCCTTCATCAGCTAAAACTAGGAAAAGAAAATAAATTTTGATCAAAAGCTAACAGTATATTTTATTACATGTATTAATATAATGTGTTACATTTACATTTATTTTTACTTTGTGCGCGGTGTACATAACCGATTCTAGGCGTCACTGACATTTTCAGATTTGGATTTAAAAGAAATGAAAAACGTGCATATTTACCTACTAATCATTGCACCTGCAGTCAGCGGTGTTAATAAAGTTACTTTTGAACTAAAATAAAATAATAATGCCGAATGGCTTAGTGACTGCCAATTTCGGTACTTTAAAAGTATATATGAAGAAAAATCACATAATAAGATTTAGATTTGTGTGGTCCGAAGGCGTACGATACCAGGGAATAAGATCCTTAAAAAGTGCTATTCAAGTGTAAAATAATCGTTCATTAATCGGTGTTGCGAAAGTAATCACGTAACCAAACAGCAGAGGCAAACGGCCGGGCTCGAAATTAAATATGGACGTCGAAAGGAGGTCTCAGGCAAGTGAAGCCTAACTGGCCGGGGATCAGAAGGCGCCGAGGGTAGGGACAGGAGAGAGGCCTGACCGAGGGGAGGGTAAACAGTGAGCTACGAGACGCTCAGCCACAGGAGTCAAAGGGTTAAGGCTTCCTCTGAGTTCAAATGTTACCGACTTATTAAATCAATTAGGTAGCGATCTTTGCAATATATACAAAACGAATATATTGACTGAAACACATACGACAAATTCTGCTGCATGTCATCTGAGAGACTTCGTTGGACGTAGAATCCACACACTTGCGCGGTGATTTTATACATCATATTAATTATTTTAAACATCACATAAATCTCAACCATAAAAAGTATATTTTGTAAAACATACTGGGTGTACCTTTTCTGTAATAAGTTGGTTTAGTTCCTGAAAATATGAGTTACGTAGTTAATTAAATTTGATGATTTTTTCTTGAAAAGTGGCGAGCTATTATATAATGTTAATTGTAAGTTTTTAATAATAGTTTCAAATTAATATCTCATCCTATTAGCTTTTCTGTCAGTTGTTTCGTAAATGAATTCTAAGTTTTATTTGTTATCTCTTTTGATATTTTTTTTGTAAATATATAGAGCTACGTAGCTTTCTGCTTTCTTACGCCCTAGTGTGGCTTGAATGTAAAATACGAGTCAGTTTTATTGTGTTAGTACATTGTTATGACTTTTGTGAACAGTTTTTTTAATTCAGAATATTTTGAGTATGTTCAAATTTTTCAAGAACACAATACTGGATTTTATCCCCAAGGGGATATTCTTAATGATGAAAAATTTGAACATACAACAAAATATTCTGATTATATAAAAACTGGTCTAAAAAGCCAGTAGTACGATAGGTCGTAAGCCCTATGAATACACAAAGAGACTTCCATGCCCGCTTTTCTCTATAAAAAATAGTTTTATCTCTATGAGACATCAATAATATTTATCTTGAATTTTTTTTTCATATTTATTACTTCAAAATACTATATGAACACTGGTTGAAATTCGTGTTGGTAGTGTTATTCAAATATGATTCTGAGTATCGTTTTTTTGTATCTGTATCAATAGGTCCAACAACGCTATAGCAGTCCCACCCCATTCTGTTTTTCCATATTCTATCTGACTTTGGCACAAGGCAAAGTAGATGCTTCACAGTTTTTACAACTCGAATACGTTTCTTAGGGTGTATAAGCAAATTCCCTTAATTGTCCTACAAAATTCTTACGGTACTTAAATGGCACACTAGGACTATTTATCAGGACATTGACGATGTAATGACAATATGTATAAAAAGTAAAAATAATAAGATGGCCTAAAATAAACATGCAAATACTAGGAAAGTATAGGAAAAGTAGGTCAGACAGGGAGGTTTAATATTGAAAGAGTTCGAAAATTGTTCTATTTTGACCGAAAGGGAAAAGATCATTCGTAATCTAAAATTGTTGAAGCACCCACTACGTGAGGAGGGGAGGAAGAGAAGGATAAGTAAATATTTTTTAGCCGTAAATTTGACTCGATGTGTTTGACTTTGTCCGCTTGAAGGGCGGCGGTCGGTTGGTTGTGGAGTGTGTGAAGGGAAGAGGGATTGTTCAAACACAAGTGAAATGTTAACTAGCGATTAACACAGGGCGAGTGCGCTGGGATCCGCTATCTCACAAAGAGGTTTTGCAAACCGCACATTTCATCAAAAGCCTCTAATTGAATTCCTAAAAATACAATATCATCGCATCGATTCAAAATGACTAAGGGTGGTGCTCGCGCACGTACGATGCTCTTGGAAACGACTGATGTACGCAGTGTCGTTGGATTCGTAGTTACACATAGAACTAAGTACTTTTTACATTATAATAGAAAAGTACTCAAACATTATTTTAACTATTAAAAAATGCAGATTTCTTTTGCAAAAATTGTGACATTTCATTTCAATACTTAGTAAAGATTTTTTAATTTAATATGAAAAACAATCAATCGGTCAAATGGCCGCCTTGGAATCTCTCCCAAGCAGCCACCCTTTTGGCGAAATTTTACAATACATTAGAGCCCTAATTTATCAATATTTTACCAACAGCACGGATATTGTCCGATTGTTGATTAGACTGGAGCATCGGCAAATATCTTGTCATTCACGTTTCCCTAAAAAAAGTCCAGAGGTGTTAAATAGCGTGATTTGGGCGGGCAACTGTAGTCTTTACAAAATTTCTGATGAAATAATTCGATTATTCCCCGGCTTATGTGGCAGGTAAATCTCTAAGTTAAACTTTTAGTCAATTTTTGTACGCGTTGTCTTCTTATCGCCACAGGGCACTTTCAGCAACATCAGAAATATTTTCAGTAAATTTGGTTGGGTGAGCAATCACTTTATTCACATATTCACATCAGCACACTGTCAGAATGTTGGATTTTTTTGATAAAATGAGAGACAGCTGAAACATCATGTTTAACATTTGAAATGTGTCATCAAACATGATGAAACATCATGATTCCGTAAAATTTTCACTATTTTTGTAGTGAATTTTCACGCTGCTCATTCGTGTATCGATCACAAGGTTTAAAAATTTACAGGGATGAACTAAAACAGTTCTTTAGGAAAGGGGGTTGAGTCACAGCGGAAGAATATCCCCCCCCGCGTACGTTTAAGACACATTTGTACCGAAGTTAAAGTATTTGTTATTACGTAAATAAATTTCCTAGTAAACAAAACGTATTTTTGACAGCATAAATATTTCTTAAATTTTGTACCTTACAGAATCTCTTAAATAAAAACGTCTTCTGGAAATAAAACGCGACTTATTTGATAAGAAAATATACTTTTTAAGGGGGGGGGGTAATTTTTTTTTGCATTTTATTTTAATTTTTTAAATGAATGTATAATATCGCAAGAATATTGTGTCAAAATTTCAATTGACGATGTTATGAACATTTGAGCGATGCTCAGACTAATTTTCTATATCTACTCGGGCATCTGAGGGACGCGCTTACCTGATGATTGCCGGACGCGCTGTTGTATTGGAAGAGTTTGAGTAAAGAAGATCAAAAAGATGCTCTTGATCTTCTTGATGAAAGCTCTTTGCTGTATGGACCTGGCATCGACGACTATGTGTAAGTATAAAACAATTGTCGAGTTTTATTTTGAATTTTATAGTGTGCAAAACTTTAAAGCGTTTTTCTGAAACTTGTCGTTTTTGAAGTCCGTGTACGCCATAACTCAAAATCTACTGGACCGATCGTTTTGAAATTTTGCACAGTACTTATTCACGTAATTCACCAGGTAACGCTGGGAGTTTTTTAAAAAAAAAATATTATTAATTTTACAGTAACAAATTGGCCGATTTTTAAGCGAAAATCGGTGTTTTGGCTTCCAAGTGCTACCAAAAATTGAAAAATCGAAAAAAGAAAAATCTTCTCGGCGTTACCTCGAGAAACATCTCCTTTGACAATGGCATTTTGATTTTTTTGTTTCAGATGATTCTGTTTCGAGTTACGATGTACACCGCAAAAAAAACTTTTTTCGAGGCGCTTCTGGACATTCACTGCCACTTGCTTAAATATAAATATTTTGCAATGAAAATTTTTAAAAATAATGTGTAAATAATGTATTATTATATAGAAATTAAGTAAAAAAACTAGCAATACCTGTATCGCCAAAAAAAAAAAATTCTCAAAAACATGCCTTTTTTTTTAATTTCATATATTATTTCATAATTGTTTCAAAATTTACCAGCTCGTAGTAATTTTTTTAAACAAGTAAAACGTATTGGAACAAGCAATGACACCAGGTTATGTAGCAAGAAATTTACGTTATTTCATGTCTATATATTTTGATGGTCTGCACAGGTACAGTCTGTAGTACCGACGCAGTTTCGTCAGTGGGCAAGAATGCTACCAGTGTAAATTGGTGTACGAGGGAGGGCGTCCCTGTCGCGAAACAGAAGTTGCCCGGGTGTAAATTTATTACACAATACATAATACACAAAGTGGCCGGTACATAGACAAATATATTTTATGATATTATAATCCTGTCCTGTCAGACGATAATATTAGTCCATTGTTTGCTTTTTCAACTTCGCAAAACTTTAAGACTGTTTTGGACATAATTCAGTGTACATTGGAAATCAAGATGTCATAGCTCGCGCGCAAATACGAGATTGAATTGAATGACACGATGAGGGCTTACCGCCGGGTGCGGGCGGGGCGGGTTTTAGTTTCTAAGTCGCCGCACGCCAATTCTAGTTTCCTATAAATTTATAAGCTATATTTCCTATAAAATCTCTAATTTAGTACATTATAAAGTAGTAATCTTCGGTGACTGCATTTTTTTTTTGGATATTGCTGCCTTTGCTTTTATATCCCACATATCTTCGGACCGCTTCTAGAAAATGGACTTTGGCGCAGACGTTACAACAATGAGCTCTATACTCTATTTAAGGAGCCGAACGTCACAAAATTTACAAAACTGGGAAGACTTCGGTGGCTGGGACATGTGCAGAGAATGTCCGAGCATCAAGCACCAATAGAACCTCTGCTGAACTCAAGGCCAATAGGGCGAAGGAGCTTAGGAAGGCCAAAATTAAGATGGAATGACAACGTCCTCAAAGACATCTCTGCCTTAGAGCTTCGGAACTGGAGAGAGCTGGCACTAGACCGAGATGAGTGGAGGAAAATTATTGAGGAGGCCAAGACCCACCAAGGGTTGCAGTGCCAAGAATTATGATGATATGACGTTTCTATCCTGAAAGTTAAAAAATATATGGATATTTAAAAGAGACTATTAAATTTGGATCACCTATATTAAGAGTCGACATTATTTTTGACGGGAAATAAATATGTTTCAAAGGATTTTGTTATTAAAATTATGTAAATAAGTACAAAATGAACATGTAAACTTCAAAAACATAACTTTGTCCAATTTGCTAAAGAAGATATCGAAATATGACTAGCAAAAATTAGAAAAAAGAAGGAGAATGGATACTTTTCTAATTATTTATCACAGAATTAAACTACGGTTCCTTGTTCAAGTACTCTGCCATGCTTCAGAAAGAGACAACTTTTTAATAATATATTTTGATGTATTTGATGTATTTAAGTAACTCTTCAAATTCTTTGCGATGAAAACATACAAAAAGCATTAAAAATATTTTTTTATCTAGAATAATTATTGCTTTCGAAAAATACATACACGACAGGCACTTTAACAACCTTTTTCTCTTAATGTATTTTTTAAGTATTATACCTACGCAGTGAAGTATTTTCTCATAAGTCAGTCTGTATAAGTCATTATCTTTCAGTCAGTTTGGTGACGGCGTTGAAAATATTCCGCCCAACTAAAGCTAGAGATATTAGGTAAGGCTATTCGGATGGATGTGTAAATAGCACGGCATTCGCAGCGGTGAAACTTTATATATGAGATAAAAAGGCAAATTGGAAATGATGTTTAACTTTGAGTCTTCGGATTCTCTTTAATTATGTTAGCCGGCGTGAAGTGGCCTCCTCGGTGCAAACAGTTTATGTCATTAACGGGCGCGTTTTTTTATTTCTAGCAAAACATTTTAAGTATTTTAATGTCGCCTAACTTTTCCACGGGCATCAAGCTTGTAATTAGTAAATTCACTTTAGATGTAATTAACGCCATGTGCTAGGCAAGCGGCCAGTGCGCGCAACATTCCCGACCGGATAAACGCACGCTACGTCGCGTTCGTATTTTATGAATGTTTAAATATATGTATAATAGTGTCACAAGAGTGTAGAAATGGAAAGAATTACACAAAATGAAGAATTCTATACTCACTACGTCTTAAAGTAAATTATAAATCACTGGAAGTGTTTAGAAGTCGGTCAAAAGGACATTCTCTACTTAAGGGGCGATATAGCCCCTGCGCGGAACTCTTTTGTTGTGACGTTTTAGCGATTATGCAGAAGCGAAGTGGCGATTCAGCGCGACCAGCGACAATAAATTAAAGGAGTACCTACCGAGCAATTAATAGTGAATAAATACAAACGTGCGAATATTCTAAGACGAATATAAAGTGTTCCACAGACGAGGGATTAGTGACTATTAGTGCGAAAATTTGTGAATTAAAGAAAAGTGATTAAATTAAATTCGGGTCCAGTGATTTCTCCTGGTAATAAATAAAACATTAATTAATTTCAAGTTTTTGATTTGTCTCCCCCCGCCACGATTCCGTGGCAATAATTTAAACATAATACTATGTTCAGCACCCGGCTTCACACGAAACTTGCGCGCTTGAACTCATTCATTTCGTACTCCGATGAAAAGTGCTTAAAAATGTGATGCTTGCAAAAGAGAAAAATGAAACAAATTGAGTCACCAACACATAAAAATAATTGTTTTATCGAAATCTTTCTTCTTGTATATGAATTAAAATATGAAACAAAATAAAGGCTTTTTTAAAAGTTATTTAAATAAATATTTGAAAGCACCAGAGGCATGCAGCGAGAACAAGAAGCGTGACTTTTGTTTAAACATATATTTGGAAAAGAAAAATGGAAACTTAATATTTATCTGGCAGAATATTAGGAAATATTAAAATGTGAATAATATGTTAATTATTAAGATAGGAATATTATGAAATACATCTCTTACTTCGGTTTCTTTTCAAAATATATGCCTAGGAAAAAGTCATGCTTCTTGTTCTCACTGCACGCCCCTGGAAAGTACTAGAACTGATGATGAAGATGACGTTGTAAGCTGAAATTGGTCGAAGTGTACTATAATTCTAGAGTGCATTGTTTAACAGTTTTTGCCGCTTCAGACAAACAAATTTTGAAATTTGTTGACAATTCAATGAATATTTGAACGATCACAGAAATAAATGTATGTTTGTACCAATATGAGAAACAGCAATATACTGTAATTCTTTGCCTATCCCTGCTAAACTTGGCGAGTGGGACACGGTATGGGATTTAATATTGAAAGTTTATTTCAAACAAATTGCTATGAATCGATAAAATCGGTAGATACGAGATATGCCTTATTTGGATCCTAAGTCGAGACATGGTATTAATGTATGTATTGAACCAATTTTCTAGTAGGATCTTCAATGTGCTGAATAAATTTGCTGGAAGGATCTTCAATATACTGCTACTATTTTACGGCAAGATATTCCGATGTGCAGAATTTGATTTCTAACAGAATATGTTTCGTGCTTAATAAGATGTCGATGGAAAAATTATTACATTTTTATCGTCTTAAGAAGTTTATTATGCTTTCACCCGAAACGTAAGCGTATATTCAAAGCAATCTCATCTTCACTTAATAGCTTAATGGCCTAAAGCATGGTGAATAAATTCGATATAAACATTGAGTTCCCAACTGATCAAGGCTGATATTTTGAAGCTAAATACAGTATTCACGTACGACTTTTGATACAGACATAAAAAATGATGATTCTTAAAATTTATGGAAAACATAAAGTATGTTGTCTCTACTTGAGTTAATTATATTTTATACTTTACTACTTGGATTTCGAGAATATCACAATCTCTCATTGATGGACTTAGTATTAAATTGACTAGCTTTAAATATACAGGATGTAACAAAGCTGGTCTACAATACTTTATAAGTGAATTCCTGCCTTGATTATGAGTCGAAAAATTTCAAGCAACTATCTATCCAATATCAAAAATTAAGGAGTTATGCAATATCAAAATACCAATAGTTATGGAGTTATGCAATATCAAAGTATGCATTTTTTCTCAATATTTATGACTTATATTTTACAAAACGTTGAATTATCATTACGGTATCTTATATCGATTACGAAAATTTCATTAGTGTCAATACAAGTTAAATAAATTGGAATTGGAAGAATTTTCATCCATACATAATATAAAAGGAAATCCCCGACGAGCGTCTGTCCGTCTGTATGACCCTAGTAACCTCGTGAACCACAACGGATTACTGTTATGGTCTGCATTTTTCCAGGAAGATTTTCGTGTATTAAAAATTGCCCTAGCACGTATGGGAGCTGAGCATTAACGGTTTTAGTGAATCAAGTCGGGAAAAAATTTGCTGCTAAAGCGCTCTCATGAAAAACGCTGCCTAATCCGTTAGAGATACAAAAAAAAAATCATGTAGCAAAGAATTGTGTAAAATTAAATGATCTACGAAAAAGTCAGTGGCAGCATAATTTTATCTTTTAAGGATAACTTACCAACCATTTTTGTCTATAAAATTTCTTCAAATGCATAACTAAGATATAATGGTTAACTTTCCAGAAATTTTGACCAATTCAGTATTAATCCTTATCAAATTAAACATCTTATTAACATTAAGCATTTACCGCAGATCAAATTTGTCCTGTACGCTAGATCATTAAAATAAATATCTTTTACGATACACGAGTATAAACTGTACCGGGCGAAGCCGGGCCTGGTCGCTAGTGTATGATAATAGAGTTCTACAAACTTATTCTACAGTTGATTTAGAGGTATTCATAGTTTTGTGTCACCTGTCAAAAAACGAATTTGTTTTTATTTTGTAATTGAGAATTGTTTAATTTAAATTGTAATTAATGAACCCCGAACAACGCTTTGTTCATTTTTTCTTTCATTTTTATTTCCTTTTAAATGTACTTTATATTCAATTCAATACATGTTAAAAATCGTATTTGCCAAATGATAAATTTTTGGTTAATGGTACTTCGTATCGTATAAATAACTGGATGAATTAATAAAAAAGTTTTTTAGTTTTGTTAAATGCTTTTAAAAATATACTCATTGCACGCTCCATACATTAATTCATCGTATTTACTCGTTAGATCCTATTAAGATGTCTACTGTGCTTCTAAACGGATACGACGAGCTGTGAGAAAATACTAAACGCCTGCAATTGTATGTGCCCGAGGTAAAACGAACGGGGTATTTTGATACGGTACAACTTAGTGGACCATCATGAATGGACCATTTCCGCGATGAGCCCCGTGTGCTGATGCATTTTGTGTAATGTGAAGTATGCGGATACAACTGGTGCAGTAAAAGGCAGCCGTGTAGCGTCACAGCAAACGCGCCAAAGGAATTGAGAAGATAATCGTTCACCCGATAGACGGTTCTGCTTGCCGGATCCCAGCGCTCGCGGGAGGTTAGTATGAAAATCTTATTCTAATGCGTTCGTGAAATCGTTGGAAATGCACGATTTGCTTTGATATCAATTTTTTGCAACCCTTTGATTTGTTATGCGGTAAATATTTACAAATACCGTCTCCTTTGATGTTCACTTTTGGAGAGTAAAATGAACGAATCGAAACAAATCGTTCTATATTTTTGATATTCATAGCGTCAACTTTGTGGTTGCATTTAATTGTTTATTTTAATTAACTAAAATCTTTTAAATTTTAAGATTTTTCATATAAATATTAGAAATTTTAAATTGGATGCCTGAACACTAATAGTAGCCAATATAATTAAAAAATAGTTACATTTTACGAATAACCCATTATTTGATATATTCCCTATGTCTAGTGCCTCAGTGTCTACTTGTCAATCTCCCGTACACCCACCACAACAGTAGCCACGCCTCCGTTCAAAAATTAACTTGAATAACGAAGTAAGTAATGGATAATTAGTATGCGTCCATTCTCACGGACATACAGTTAGTGGTCTGGAAACCGGGAGACGTACTCGTAAAGTTACTTCAATGGGTTTATACAAAATTTTTAATTAATTAAAATTGATAAATCGTATTATTTAATTTTACAAAAAACATAATATACGAGTAATACATCAGTCGCTACATTTTTCTCTTACTACTATTTGATTTTATAATTTTTTTACGGGGGTTACAAAAGCAAAGGCACCAAAAAAAATATGTAAAAAAAATTAAAAAAATTAATGCAGTCATCGAGGATTGCTTATTTAAAATGTACTGAATCCTAAATAGACTTCATGTATCTGTATCCCTTCCAAAATTAAAGTTTTCTATAAATTTCTAGGTTATATATCTTATAAAATCTCGAATTCAGTACGTTATAAATTAGTAATCCTCAATGACTGCATTATTTTTTTTTGATATTGCTACCTATGCTTTATACCCCACATATGTTGTGTATAATGATGCCTGAACTACAATTTTTTTTGCCATGATTGATGGAACGGCAGATACATATGGATACCCCTTACCTCTTAATTTATAATTATTTATTCATTTTCACTGTTTATTTATTCCTGTTTATTTAGTTCCATACAATATTATATGGGCTGATACATAATTTACATTAAAAACACATTGTACTATCTACTATCGGATGTTTTTTCGGAAACACTAGCCGCCTACAAGAAAGCTCTTCTGGACGAATTTGGTCGTTTATAATTAATTATTGATGTCATGTTTATCTCTTGTTTTTAGATTTTTTAATTTTACATTTCATTTTATTTTACTGTTATTTTTATTGCTTCTTGAGTTTCAGATTTGATTTGTTTACAATTATTTCATTTTGTTGTAATTTTGTTGCTTCTTGAATTTCAGACATAATTATTTTAATTTGTTGTAGTTTTATTGATTGTTGAATTTCATATTTGATTTGATAACTATTATTTCATTTGATGTAATTTTGTTATACTTTATGTTATTCACTTAATGTTTTATCTTTCTTTGTATATCACTTTATTAATTGTTTTTGATAGAAGTATACCTTATCTCCTTTTTTTATTATTACCTATCAATCTATACATCTTTATATACATTGTTTTTTTAATGGTACGTTGCACCGTGTATTAAATAAATAAATAAATAATATTTAGTCAATTAGTTGGGGTTTGGAGATGCTTTTGGAGCAGCTTGCTTTTAGGTAACCACCATCGTGCGACGGAAAAACTCCAAAGGCGTAGAATATTAGAAGGTTTATTATCTCGATAAAACAAATATACAGGAGTATGATTACAAAGACAATGATATGTACTCTAAGGGCCATAGCCTCCGGCCACCCGCCGGAGGTCTATGAAAGACTGATATGCCCACGTAGGGTGCGGGCCTGCTTTTATATAATTTACGAACAAAGAAGTCTTCTGAAGTGCGGCTGTGTGAGTGGACACTTCATCGGAAAATGCTGATGGTGCAATAAACTGCAGTCCGCGCGCGTGTCTTGCTCGTGCTTCGATTTGCCTAAGTGGCATTCCTTGCCACTGTGTGTGGCCTAGATTGGTGGATTTATGTATTGTGGTATGAATTCCACAAAAGTTTTTTATAAAGAACTTATTGCGCTTCAGTTTAAACTCCATTATATTCACTGTATTTTTTTTGTATTATTTTCCTCAATCATTCAAACTTAATTTGAATGAACTACTATGATTATGACCAATGAAAATTTATTTATTGCTAAGATTAAATTACGCGCCTTGCCGCTGCCAATTTTTATTTCGGAATGACGATTTAAAAAATAATTAAAAAATATTAATTTTAAATTATATTATTCTGAAAACTCATACCATATGGTACCATTTCGTTGGGATATTTTGGGTTGCGTTTCGTGTAATGAGATTTTCTTTCATGATGAGTACTGAACTTTAAAAAAAAATTAAAGACACTGAATAAATGTACAAGCTAGCCGATTTTTATTTTGTTCAGCAAAGAATTTTTCCTGTTCTTGCAGAGTATAATCTAACATAAGTATTGTGGGGAATAACAGCAAAGGCAGCAATATCAAAAATTAAAAAATGTTTCGAATGCAGTCACCGGGGATTACTAATTTAAAATGTAAAAATTCTAGATTCTATGTACATATCCCTTCCAAAATCGTGTTTCCTATAAACTTATAGACTAGTTTCCTATAAAATCTCAAATTCAGTACATTATAAATTAGTAATCGTTGATTCAATTTTTTGGATATTGTTGACTTTGCTTTTGTACCCCACTATTGATGAAATATTTTATTTTGTTATTATTATTGTATATATGGCAATCCAAAGAAATTGTGGACATTTTATAAATATACTACTCTAATTGGCTAAATATTTAATACGATAAATATTAGTGCGATAAAGGAAAATTACATTAAAAAATGAAAGCTTTAAAATATATTAGTATGCAGCTGAAGAATTAGTATTCTAATCACACGGAATGGGGACGAACTTTAGATTATTAATTAGCCTCCCAGGGAGCTTTCAAGGTAAATGTGCATTAGCGTAACATAAATTGCAGAATAATTTTAGTTCCCGATAATTTAAGCCTTGAAATTACTTCCCACTGAAATATGAAACAAAACTTTGACGCAGAAAGGTTAGATTTATTAATGGACGAGTCATCTGAATATTTGAGGAACTTTTCACTTTATTATGTAAAGGATGCTATAAAATGAAGAGCACGTATAAACCTAAGATATCTGGAGCAGTTCTGTAATTTTTTATCGTGTTGAAAATGCCGTGGTACCGATTGTATTTTTACAAGCAACCTAATAAATGCATTACAAAAATAAATTGAACAGTTTTTTTCAATAATTGCCTGACAGACTGCACGCGCGGTTTGCCTATTTGTTGCATCCGTTCTGCATTTTGGGACATGAAAAAATGTATGACCTTGATTACGCAAACAGTTATTTGGTATAGATAAGCCATAAGTTCGTTGAGTAAATCATGTAGTTAAGGCCCGAATTCAGAGCCAATACTTAGATGAATTAAAGGTTAAGGTACGCCTTAAAAGCGTAATTTTCAGTAAAAAATAACACTTTTAGGGCGTAATTTAACCTGTAACCCTTAACTACTTATTTACTTACTTACCATCACGTACAATTTTAATTTTTATTAATCGAACGAACCCCATTCTCATAGTTAACCTTCTAGCTAGTCGGTGAATGAAGTACATTACACCCGAGGAGTATTTCTATAAAACGAAACGGCTCTACGGTAAATGTTACGGCAAAAGAGATGAGATGAGAAGTAGAGAGAGAGGAGAGAGAGAGAGAGTATAATATAGAAGATATATTATATCTATCTATATAATATGAATATATATGTATATATGGTATATTGTTATTATATGTATATATATATATATAATTATATATCTTATTATATGTTAGTTCTAACTAATTTGGGGGTTAAACCCCGCGTCAAATTCTCGGTCGTCAGGGACCAGTCGTCTGACGGTGAGTCCGGACCCAAACGGTTTTTTTTGTACGCTTTTTGGAGAAGAGGTCATCGACAAGGCGCCCTGAAGATGAACAGTGAGATCTGTTCGAAACGTCGGCAGACGACTGGTCCTGACGACCAGAATTTGACGCGGGTTACCCCCAAAGTAGTTAGAACTAACATATATATATACACATATATACAGTAGTGGATTTGGTCCCCTACTGGACATCATATATTATAGATGTAATCAAGATACATCTATAATATATATTGATTAAGGATGTCCCTGGGGACAAAATCCAGTACTGTGTTCTGAAAAATTTGAGCAAATTCAAAATATTCTGAATGTAAAAAAACTGGTCTAAAAAAAGTTGAAATTTTTTTAAAAATGATATTTCAGGCATATTCTAGAATGATGCTAATAATTCGGAAGAATCTCATTACACACATAAAGAATATTGCTTTAAAAAAATTCCAATCAGAAATAGATATCTCATTTGTGAAATCTGTGTTGGAATGAAAAAGCTTTGGATGCCGGTCGCGCTAAGGATAATTAGAATATGCCTTTGAAACGGGTTGTAAAATTTAAATATACCTATATACAACTTCCGAAAAATTGATAGATGTGGTATTCTATCATGGGTGGAATGGTGAAAGTTACATTATGTAAAGTGATCACTTAAGTCAGCCGTACGATAGATCTTAAGGCCTATGAAGTTCCAAAGACTCCCACACCCACTTTCCCATAAAAATTTTCATTTCGTCTCTACGAGACATCTATAATACACAAAATGACGTTTTTACTTGAAAAAACTCGAATGGGAGAGATTTCGATTATAAAAAGAATACTTTTGTTTACTAAGGACTTAAATTACGGAAGAATAAATAATTGAACTGGATTATAAATATATCCGAGGATATCTTCCACTGTACCCCAGTGCCCTCGCCTAAAGAAGGGTTTAACTTCAACTCTGCACAATTTTATTTCTTTTTAAAGATCTTTACGTTTAAAAGACACCGCTTACATTCCCGCGTACAACACGAATTGTTTCTGGGGTTTAAGAAATCCAGGTTTGAAAGCCAATAATGATTTAATAAAGCGGCACGACTAAGGGAGCTAGTCAGATACGCAGGGGAAGAAAAATACCGAGCAAGAAGTCCCGGGGAGTGCGACCACACGTTAAGCGAGAGGGAAAGCGCGGAGAGCCGCAAGCTGGCGGCGCTAAGTTACGGTAACTGTTACTTTATTCAATGTAGAAAACCTGCGGCGTATTTACTTCATCCGTTTGCAACGTGAACGGTGAACACAAACACGCCTCGTCTGAATGGTAATGAGGGCAGAAAGCACGGAACACGGCGGGGGAGGGTGCTCGCGGGGCGAGAAGACGTCTTGATTTATTTCATTATATTTTATTGAGAAACATATGGCCCCACTAAAACTCTTAGCAGAATATTCTGGATAATGGACACACGTAACTCAATGCAGGATTTCGCCGATGTGATATGGCCACCGCTGAATGTAAATAAACGTTCAGCGTTAATGTTTGGTGTGAGATAGGAATATTTATAAGATAAATTAATATAAAAAATAATATTGAATGAAAAAATATCCATAAAATATAATAAAAAAATGTCACGGGATTGCAGCTGCGATAGACAAATTAAACTTTTACTGGACACAAAATTAGCTCGAACACAACTTCGCAGTTCATTAATTAATTATCACTCGAGATTATTTCTCGAGAATATTCCACTTGTCTCTAATAAACTGATGAACGTTGCTTGAATCGCTCAGGTTCGCACTAGAAAATTTCGCACGTAAGTACCCTACCCTACTTACGACGTTGTGTCTATCGCCTGTTTATCATCTCAGGTCAATTCACGCAGGTTCGCATTTTCTATGGTTTGGTTTCAAACACAATACCCACGGCGTCACCTCTCTCCTTATATAAGTTTTGATTTTCTAGAAGTTTCTGGTATACTTTCGTGTGTTCCAAATAATTATAGAATTTTCCACGTTGTTTGGAAAACTTCGATTACATTCGATTTCTCTCGATTTGACAATAATATAAAATAAGCAATTATTTATATAAGAAAGTTTGATTTTGCCATTAGAAGTAGTTTTTGAGAAATTTTCAGACATAAATATCTAATGCATTTGTTTACCTATTACAATGTACCTAGTATAATTCTTGGAAACAAATTTATACAGTAAAAATTGATTTGATTTGAACAAATAACTGTTACGAATATTCCTCAACCTAGATCAAACCTCAAAATGTTGAAAGTTATTTGGAAGGTTTCTGTCACCTTCTTGCACATCATTAAATAAGCATTGTATTTTTTCTTGAGCAAGAGTAAAATATCTAGAATTTTTAAACTCTTCATACCATACCTATACTTAATTAACTTGACGTAATATGAAAATATACTTGACAGTTAAGCCACACGCGCACCACTTTTACACACCGAGGAGTGAGTTTTACACACCGAGGAATTGGAAAATAAATTATTTTACCATTAGGAATATAAATGACGCCTAATATTGTTGCCATGTTTGAGTACATTCTTTGAATACTCTCTTTTCTATTGTTTTCCGAATTCACATTCTACGATTCAAAATCTTTGCAGGAAATAAAGAAGAAAAACGGCTTTTAATAGGACTTCCTTGGGGGATAAAAAGATCAAACAGTTAAAATATATTGTAAAAAACCTGACCGAGGTACTGTTCAATATATTGTCTGAAATCAAACAAAATAACCTTTAATAATGTCCTATATCTCCCCTTTAATATTTCGCGGTTGATAGAGCATAAACGTTTCCGATTCAAAATGTATCCAACATATTTTGAACGAAGTCTGTTAGAATTACCACTTATAAGGTAATAAAAAAAATATATTTTGAATATCCAATTTCTATATTTTTATCTCCTTCCTCCCTCTCTCCCACTGGAATAGGGTAATTTCATATTTAACAAATATCTATGAAAATATATGAAATAGATTCAGAAAAATAAATTATGTTTTGTAACTCAGTATGTAAGGAATCTTAAAAAATACGATTCCATTAAAACGCGATATGACGTGACGTAGCAGGAATTATAGATAATTTGTTTATGTTCTATGGTCACTATTCGTCTTCGATTTGTTTTTACTCGTGTTTGTCTGGTGTTTACATAGATTTTTCGGTGTTTGTAAACTATTTTAATAAAATAAACGATCTAAGAATACTAAAATAATGGAGGACGATAACTTAACGAAAATAGATTCTTTAAGGTTGGCTTCATTTTTCAGTTTTTTGGATACCATACAATATCTACAAAACCTTTTACCAGACATTATGGAAGCACTATTCAAAAAAGCCGGCTTGTTTTGTAAAAAAACAAATGAACATCTAAATACGCGAGTGTGCTGTTACGTGTTAAACATCGGATTGACATAAAAATTGATGTGTGACGTCACTAGCGAAAATAAGCGTTTTAGCGGGAGTTTAAAATGGTGATTTTTCAAAATCGTTTTTTGATGTAATTACACATAATTTTTTTTTCATAAACGTATTTTCTAAACCAAAGTTAAGATTTTTCTATTAAAAAAATCTGAAATTACCCGTTTGTCTCGATAAAGATAGAGTGGGAACGAAACAGGTCGACTTGAAAGTAATGAAGGTGGTTAAACAAAGAAATTATTGTAATTAATCATCTGCCAAAAATTAATTTTATCAAAACAGATCAAAATGTATTGATCATAAATTTTGTTGTACTTAGAGAAATAAAAATATGTATCTTGTAACATTCCTGTCACAAATATTATCTTTCCATTCAGATTTTGGTTTACAAGAATATCCAGATAAATACGTAGTACACCTTTTTCCAAAATATACATTTAAATATAGCATACTTTAAAGTACTCTCTGCGAGCAATAAGTATATTTTTATAGCCGTAATAGAATAACACCCCAAATTGGAATAAATTTAATGTGAAAATGTATTTTTTTGAATTTGATGAAAATTAAATTTATTACTTTTCAATTTAGTTCATTCATTGTCCTTGAATTGTCATTCAAGAAAGGAGAATCGCTCCCTAAACATAAAGAATTTTAAAAAATAATATTTTAGTGTGGTCAAAACAAAGTTTTCATTTTTTTAATTTGAAAATTAAATTGGCTTAAATATATAAACTATGTTACGTCAATTTGTGTTTGATTTTATATATTACTTTTTAATTTTATATATTAGGTCTCTAGAGCAACAGAATCTCTCATCAACAGTGATAATGAATACGATCGATCAATAATATTTTGAATTTGAATTTGCAACAGTAAAGCATTCAACCGAGTGTCAAAATTTAATAAATTATAAATAAACGATTCGGTAAATTTAACGGTTACATTGATTTTCACCTATTTCCAATATATGCAGCCAGTAAATCCAATGTAAATTTGACTCCTTTTAATATAATGCAAAGTGCAAACATATATGCTGTGGAAACATGAATATGCACAGAGGGTGTGAAAAGTTTACCTGCAAGTCAGTGGTTCCCCTCTTTCCGCCAGGGGGCGCTGTCCGCTCATCTCCGAGCTCGGGGAGCGGGGTGAGGCGCTCCGCCGGTCAACCACCTGTAACGAAACAATGCACCCTTAGACAGAGAACACTCGGGACGAGGGAGAAGTAAAAAAAAAACCTACCCTAGTCGCAGTACACATGTAGCATTTTAAAGTTCACATATGTACCTGCGCGCGATTTTTTTTTCACAGGTGTAACAGCTAAATATTATACAGATCTTGCAAAATAATGTCCAGCATGAAATATATTGCATTCATATATAAAGATCACATATGAATTTTTCTATACATTATTATACAACATTTTTTCTCTATACAGGTCTAGATTATTCCGATATATTCATTATGCAAACTTACTATTCATCACTTATACAGGATGTGACAGAACTAGTCCACAATACTTGGCGGGCAGATTCCTGCCTTGATTATGAGTCGAAAATATTCAAGCAATTATGTCCTAATATCAATAGTTATGCCATATCAAAGATTGTATTTTTTTCAAAATTTCTAATTTATATTTTACAAAACGTTGAACTATCATTACACTAACTTATATCGATTACGAAAAATTCATACAATAACATGAAATCCTAACACACACTTAAATCGCCATTCAATAAAAAGTACTAATTTTCAATTTAATAACCAATCATTCGTCAGCTTTTTAGTTGAGAATCTTTACGATACTCGGTTCAAGATAGTCGACAATACATTATTTATATTACTGGAATATTGTGTGAATAAATTTTTGACAGTTTAATGGATGCGCGTGTATTTCGTTGTTTGAACTTCGCATTTCCGCTACACTGCGTAAGCTGTGCGTGCGCAACTTCCGTTACAATAAAATCTTTACCTTCAATGCGCCAAAAGAAGATAAAAATAAGTTCATTATTTTGGGATTCTTCATATCTATATGAAGTCTACGGTAGATAAGTATTTCATACACACACTAGCGAAGGGAAAAACTACATTTCAAAATGAAGGCTCCAACACACACACTTTCACCAGTTTGAAGACTACAAAATGTACACTACAATTGTAGTAAAAACTACTGAAGTGAAGTAATTGTAGTACTACGAAATGAAGTGAAGTAAATGAAGTGAAGTAATGAAGTAATTGTAGTATTAATGAAGTGAAGTAATGAAATGAAGTAATTGTAGTATTAATGAAGTGAAGTGTAATGAAATGAAGTAAGTACTAGTGAGTTAATTTGGCGAGCTAATAAAAAAAAAAGGTCAACGAGGAAAATATTTAAGATAAATGACGATATTTTCTTCCAAAAGAAAAAAAAAGGTCGCCAACCAGATTTCTTCATTTGATTTCAAAAAATTTTCAAACCATGGGGGGGGGTTGTTACAGTTTCCAGATTTCTTCGTTTAGCTACATCAACTTCCCAAAAATTTCTTCATAGGTCCCAAAATTTTTCAAACCATGGGGGGGGGGGAGGTTGTCACAGTTTCCAGAGATTTCTTCATATATCTACATCAACTTCCCAAAAATTTCACGTAAAAAATGAATGAAGTATATGTACTTTGTAGTGTTCGCTATGAAATGAAGTGTAATATTTGAAATTTATACTTTCAATAATTTTGGTGTTTTTTTGTGCACTACACATCAAAACGTGCGAAGTGTGCACTTCAATGTAATGTAGTACTACATTGTAGTAGTGAGTACAGAGCGGACCCATCACTAACACACTATTGAGGGTCTTTGCAATCTCAAGCAGCAGTTTTCGCCACTGACGTCTTTTACATCGAGTTTTCTGGCGTCGTTTTCGATATTGCAGTCGCGGTAAGTATTTACGTATTATTAACACGATTTTTCATGAAAATTGTCGCATTCATAAAAATCTATGGTTGTATTATTTAAAACTCGCGAAATCTATGGGCAAAAATGTGTACCTCGTAATATTTCTAATTTATGCCACTAGCCATAACATGACCCAGCGGTACAAGTCGATTTCTTGGTCATGGTACTTCAAAGGTGTATTGTGTAGGTACCAATATCCATTATAAACAAAATGATATTAAACGTAAATGAAATAATTAAGATTATTCTCATATTTTTACGACCGTTCAGAATCGTATGATGCCATCTCTATCCCTGGATATTATTTTCAGCGGATATCGGCATACAACATATCCTGGAAATGCCGTGACCAAAAATAGACCTGCATATAAATCGAAACACATAATTCTCTTGTACAAAGCTTTTTATAACATTATTTTTCATATAATATTTTTATTTTGAGTGATTATTTAATGACAATATTTTTGATCAATGTACAAGTGTTCTCCAAAAATGCAATTCAACAAATTAAAAATGCAAATGTAAAAGGTAAACAAATAATAAAAAGGAAAAAAAAAGTATTGTGATTATTAGTACCATTTGTAGAGAATTTAATATATTTCGGTCGAGAGTTGCGACTGTGAAAACATCGCCATCTAGCGTCTTGGTACCATTAGTGACGGCCATTGTTATGTAGAGTATTATGCAGTAAAAATTCTGTGCAGTTTGGCATTAAATTAGGAAATTAAATGGTAAACAAATAATAAAAATGAAAATAATGAATCATATTAATATCAGATAAATTTTAAAAAATGCTTTCACCCAATGCGCTTACCCTGCACATAGCAATATAAATACAAATATATTTTTTTTAAATTGAAGGCTTCTAGTTTAATAATAAAATTCGACTAATCGCAATTTCTGTAACACCTTTAAAAAATGTTATTTTTTTAACATAACATATTTAAATGCTCCCGGTAGAGTAGCATTTTTCGTCGGAGTATTCGAGAGAGGAATGCAAAGTTAAAATACGTCATGCATGTTCCAGACAGAATGCCTCGGCCGCGCCTGTGATACAGACCACGAGTGCCGAGTACTCGCGATTCATTTCCATAGTGTAGCGAGCCTACGCGGATGAAAAATTTTAGATACAAGAGTTGTGAAAAGCACAAAGAAAGCCAGCCACGCTAAAACGCCGGGAATTTCCAGACACATGACTGTGGGACAATACCTACGTGTACCTACGGCCTTTTATATTTAGAAATGTTCCCGTGTGTGTAAAGAATATGCACATATTTAATATAGTGTGGACGGTTATCCTGCCGCAAATTTAAACTGTAAAATACAATGATTAAAGTATACAGGGTGTGTCATAGCTGGTAGCAAAAACATTACAAATGGATCTACGCTCATCTCCCGAAACAGGAAATAAACAAATTACAATCTGTATTTAATGCCGCCGCAAGACTCATTACCGGCGTTTCAAAGTTTGCGCACATCTCAACCCATCTTCAAAACCTTCACTGGCTTAGATGTCCAGAGAGGATTGAATATAAGCTTTGCCTTACAATATTTAAGGCTATTCACAACATGGCCCCTCAATACATAACCGACTTCTGCATTCCATTCTCCGCAAATAATAGACAACTAACACTTCGCTCAGCATCAACATCTAATACAAATAGGTTAGCTGAAGTAAATCGCGTCCACAAAACTAATTTCGGTGATCGTGCTTTCGCGGTGGCTGGACCAAAGTTATGGAACAAACTACCTAACAAACTGAGACAAACTGACAGCTTACCACTGTTCAAAAAACAACTTAAGACGCATTTATTTAGACAATCCTATAAAAACCTATAAAATCTAACCACAACAACGCTAGCTAATGTTTTCCACTCATATTGTGCACTCCGCGAAAACACATAATTCTTTCAGGGACTCACAAACTATTATAGTACTCAATTTTAATTCCACTTCTTGTATGCCACCTAGTGAATAAGTAATAGTAAATAAGTTTTTTCTTTTCTAGCAGTAAGTTGTCTTGTAAGATAATAATTTCTCTGTGTAAAGCGCCCTTGAGGTGAGTATTTCGCGAAAACGGCGCTATACAAATTATCCAATTATTATTATTATTATTATTATTTCTGCCTTGGTAATGAGTCAGCATATAATATGGAGCATAAAACAAGGATGATGTAAGTTTTTTTTTCTAAATACAGCAAACGAACAAAATTTTCGAGCATCCCTTTTGAGTGAATTACATGGGCTCTGTTTTCCCTATTCGAATTTAAGAGTCAAATTTAAGTTGTGATGGTTAATGTAAAAGGTGACCCAAAACATGGCACCTCTGTATCATCAAGAGCTCGGCATCCGAATGACTTAAATATAAGACGCCGTACATGAGGTCAGTAACTATTTCAGCTGCATGAAGAATTGTTAAACCGATCAACCATTGCCAGAAGACTAAGTGCGCGGGCATTTGCGGTGGCAGGCCCAAAGGCATGGAACTCTTACTTTCGTGAAACCGTAACAGTGTTTAAAAAATACTCAAAACGCACCATTTTGAAAAATCATTTCCATAAGTTCGCAATGTAAATTTTTAAATGCTAGTAGTGTACGAGTATCAAATGATTTTGGTGTAAAACGCCCTTGAGGTGAAAATTTTACGAAAATGGCGGTATATAAATTATCATTTTTTATTATTATTACAGACAAAAGTTATAATTCAAATACTTGCATAAAGTACATACACTAATATGATAGTGTTTGAATTTTCAATATAAATGAAATGATGACATATAGATTTCTAATTGATAATGTACCCAATGAAATTTTTTTTCCCACTAACTAACTAACTTAATAACTTACCATCACGCCGTTTCCTTGTTGGGATAGGCAGAGACGATAGAGCGCCATACTCTTCTGTCCTGACATACAACTTTCGCCTCATCTACATTCATACATCTTCGCAGACATCTTCGCATGCATGCTTCCCACTATCTTCTAAGAAAATCGACTTCACTCGAATATATGCATCAGTTTACTTTCAAAATTTCCCCTCGCCGTGATACACGCAAATAATTAAAAACTCATATATAACTCGTATTAAGTTCTACCTAGTTATTTAATTGTGCGTTATAATTGATACAAAATTAGAAATAAACTCTTGTTACCTATCTAGTATTATCTAAGTAAACTCGCAAACATCTAGAAATTGGACGATCGCCTTTCCCTGGAGAGGTGTGAACTAGTTACCGGTAAGTAGAGTTTATGTAAGCGAACGTTCTAGGGTTTGCGATTTCACAACATCCATAATTGAATCACACCAGGAAGGATAACCCTTAGCATAATTCAATTTCGGTGGGGACTACTTCCAATGGTTCGCAAGTTGGCCGCGTGGGATGAAGTGGCGCTTGTGCGAGGAAGCAGACTTGTAAGATGGCGTTCACCTTTCAAAATAAAACTACTTGCAATGTGTTCAAGCCAAATTCAAAAACAGATGTTTTTAAACCATTCTTCAAACTATTTTCAATTCTGTTCACATTTTATTTATACCTAAAAGTCTAAATATAAGTCAAATTATAAATGTTCAAAATATGGACATGGCTGGAAAGAGAAAAGCTACTGAAAATTGTATTTTATTTTTCCACACAACCACTGAAACTGAGTTAACAATTTAATTTTCAGTACAAAACATTGACAAAACATACACACTTAATATTAATTTGATTTGAATAAGAGGGAAAGTCAGGAGTTGTAAAATTTCACAATATATGTAAAATATAATATACACTATAGGTCGACCACAATCAAAAGACCATTCCCTAGCTTTGTCCGGTAAGAAGAAAGCGGGGGAAAGTTGCCTGACAAGCCCGTACTACAAGCCTCAATATGTTACTCCAAATAAATATATATTTTTTAGTTTAAAAAAAGTTACTTACTTACTAAAAAAATTTCTTTTGTGTTCATTTTTTGCATCGTAACAACACACATATTTTTTGCGCACATTCTTTTGAATGCGGTCTAGCTATAGTAGCTTAGAGAGCAACTGAGCCGGCGAGCAAACGCAAGTAGCCTAGGCAAAATGATCAAAAACAACAAATGATCATTATCCCTTTTGTGACACCTCATTTTATTGAGAAGTTGTAAATTAAAAATATATTTAATGATATTTAAAACAAAAACAGAATTTGGTTAACATGGAGAAATAAGTTTATCGCAGTTCCCAAAATTTAGAAGTTCCGGATTCGAATCCCGACGGTAACCAATTATTTTTTCGAGACAGATTTTTTTCTGTTTCTAAAATATAAAGTTGCAATTTGATAACAAAACTCATTGATTATTAAAATATTTTATACATCACTGTTTTATTTTTGCGAACATATATATATGAATATTAAAATACATTACGTCATGAAGGATCCTCGAAGACATGTAGATTACTAGATTCCAACAATTCTAATTGTCATTTTTATAATGATATAATATTTTCACAAAATTGAATTAAAACCCAAACAAAGGTGAATTGGTTATCTAGATAGAATAGTTACACCATAATAGTGATTCCGTGATTTTAGGCAGGGGACAGATCAGAGGGGCGATGAGGGTCGTAGCGCCCCGAAGGTCACAGCTGAACCTCAAAACTTACTTTAGGTGATCATTTATTCAAGTAGGTACACTTGTGTATTAATTAACAATGAGAAACAGGAAACTAGAAAGTCCTGCGAGAACTTCGCGTGACTTAACAAATAATTAATCGATCTCGAGAGACCTAACTTAACTTAGGTTAACGTTATTTGAAAGTTACGATTTTGATGTAGTTGTATTAATTAAAATATTGACACCGGACAGCATAAGATACCTATCTCAAAAAGAACGATATCCATATAACGAGGAATGATTATAAATAAATAGTGACTTAATGAAGAAAGTATACCACAATAAATACGACAACTAAAAATATTGTTCAAAAGAATGAAGAAAGTAATCAAATTTGATAAATAATTATTGCTTCAAATAATTGAGAGACATCAAAAGACACCGATGGACATATATGATTATACTTTCTGATTTGTGTCTTTTGGGGTATTATGCCGTGTTTTAACGACCTTTCTGCCCCAAAAAAAATTTCTTAGAAAAAAGTTTTTCGAAAAAAATTTTTCGTAAAATATTATTTTTTATACATATAATTTATTTTACTTCAATGATAGCTAGGAAATGTTACTAATTTTTATTTTTATTTGTTTTACCTCACCAAAATGAATTATGATTTTTGTGTGTGGTGAAGGAGTAATAAAAAAAAATCCTAATAAATTTAATTTAAAAAAAGCACAAACGAATAATAATTTCAAAAGTGCTCTTCATAATTAATTAAGCAATATCAGCTCGTTGTTTTTTTATATTTATTAAAATGTTTGAATGAATCGAGATTAGAGTCACTCGATTCATTTGATTTATAGCAGTCTGGAAAGTTTTTGTACCTATTGCAGCTCGGGCAATGGGCAGTGTATCATTCCATTTGGCTCAACTGGTTCGAAATATTAAAATAATGAGACATGGTTAAAAATGAATATGAAATGAATAATTCAAAGATATTTTTCACCTCTAAAATGATTAATTAACATAAAAACCCCTCATACGTGAAGTATCGAAATTAATAAATGGGTCATTTGAGGGTTATAAGCAAAGGCAGCCAAGTCCAAAAATAATTTAAAAAATTATAATGTACTAAATTCGAGATTTTACAGGAAATATAGCTCTATCCCTTCCAAAATTATATTTCCAAATCACTATCAAAGCACTAAAAAAGCTAATACAGCAATATCCTCATATGGTAAAAGGCAAAGGCAGAAATATCTATTTCAACCAATCAACCCCCAAGGATGTGTCACGTCGTTTTAGACGGAAACATCATCATAGCAAAGAGAGCAATATCCAATTATGAAAATAATAATAGCAGCAAACTATTTAGTAGAAAACACAGCAATATCCACATTTAAAAGTTAAACATTTCTTTAGACACGTACGTACCTAAAAGGAGAACTGTGGTGACAATTATTTAAAAAAAAAGTTACTGTAGGTTTCATAGATTCTAGATAAATTTCCTTGAGTAGTGACAGGTATTTGTATATCTCAGAAACATCTATGTGGGATATTGTTGCCATTCAGGCAACAATTTATTGTTGAGGTCAAATCCACTAGGGGCTGTAGTGCCAAAAGTGATGATGATGATTTTAGGAAGAAGAAAAGAGATTAAACCACTCTAATTTAGGGAGAAGATTAAACCATTTTAATTCCAGTTTAATTCAGTAAAAAGGTTTTGTTAAAGCATGTTGACTAAAATGAAATACAATATAAATTTTATGTCTAAAATGTTCTTTTAAATTGTCAACGAATCAAATGTTAGATATGTACCTACACGTATTTGACCAATATTATTGTGCAGTAGTGTGTTATTCTAGAAGCAGTACCTACGAATATTTTTCTTTTGGTGTGTAAGGGTTAGTTAAAAACGTTTTATTTTCTTGTTGAAAACATTTTTTATATAACAATATATATGCTATATACATTAAAAATACAGTAACTTAAGTTGTCACCATATATAATAGTTCATTACAGTATTTCTTAAAAAAATCTTTTAATTTCTCGGTTTCATTTTTTAGTCTGTCAGCGCTAGTATGAGTATGACTGGTATTTCATTAAATTGTTTAAGAATTACGTACTCTTTGGTTGGGTCTCCGTTTTTAAAAAAAATATTTCTAGTTTTTTATTTGTTATTCATATATTTGTGTTTTAAATCTGTCCTTCGCCTAGTACGCTTCCAGTTTCATTTTGTAATGTGGCGTTTGTTTGTAATAAAATAATCTAAGACGATTTCTAAAATACGCTTTCTTAGAACTAAAATCGCGCTTATTTGTATGTCACAGTGCATCTTGAACGTAAATGCATAAGAGCGTTATATAAAAACCAAGTTCAGTGTCAGGCGGCGGCGAGGGGGCCGTGGGGGTAAGGCGAAGTCTGGGGTGGGTCCCTCGACTTACCGCGGGAAACAAGAAATGCAGTATTATACAACAGTCGCACAAGGTTCTTGAGGAAACGTACTTTACACTGTTTACATATGCATTGTTAGTCAGTCAACAAACAAGATATTCATATAGCTACACGTAGGAACAAACAAATTACATTTTGTGTTTCATTACTATATCTTTTACAATGTGACTATTGTCGCGTTAGTAAAGTAGATGTAAATTATTACTCAAACAAATACGATAATATACAAAACGTCATTACATTAATGACGTTTTTTAATAGCTGAATTTAAAAATGTACCTATTGTAATTAAATTTTATCCTATTGTAATTATATATTTATTTTATATATATTTTAATATTATTTTTACATAGATTTAGCAAGATAAAAGTTATAAACATTTGTGGGGTATAAAAGCAATGCAGCAATATTATAAAATTTAAAAAATGTTTTGAATGCTGTCACCGAGGATTCCTAATTTAAAATGTACTGAATTCTAGATTTTATATATACATATAAATTTATAGGTTATGTTTTTTATAAATTCAGTACATTATAAATTAGCAATCTTCGATGACTGCATTAATTTTTTTCGATATTGTTTGCTGTCTTTGCATTTATACTACACATTTAATTTCTTGTCATTTTCCCGGATTTTTTTTTGTAATATTTACAGATTCTGACAAAAGAATATAAAGAAAAATATAAATTAGTTATATTATGCATGTTGTCATGTAAATTCATTCCTAAATATTAAGGCAACATTATTACATAACACTTTACAAAAGGAAAATATTTTCTACTTAATACTTACGTCCTTTTGTGTATTTATAAGAAATATTAATAATAAATAAATAATTGTGGAGGCCCCAGCATAATTTTTAATCAGTATAGACAATTATTAAAAATAATATCTATTATATTTATAAATCTTCCCAAAATTTGCGGACAATCCAAGACTGACAGAGAATTCGGTATTAATTTATTAGTAGTATGATTCATTGCCTTGCGAATTATTATATACATTATTAGTAGTGCAAAAATAAAAATATATAAAAAAAATTCAAAGGAAAATAAAAATATTGAGAGTAAGAATAATAATATATAATAATAATAATTTTACGATCAAGTTGGTCTTATAACGAGCTAGTGAACCGCACAAGTATTGGTATATTCAATTTGAGTTCAAATACGATTAAGAATGCGATGTTAGGAAGATTGTTACTTTAAAAGTTGTATTTATTATTATGTGCTTATTATATTTCATATTTCGTTTTTAATTTTTTTTTGTTGTTTATTTTACTGTCTCACTGTTGGTTAGCTGAGCGTTGTTTTGTGTGTGTGATTTGAAATTATGTTGTTACAAGAGTCGTACGTAATTGAGTTCCGGTTTAAATAATTCAAGATTTTGTTGTATTATTGAAATTTTGAACACATGAATACTCCATATTAATAAATAAATAGATAAGATCATGCTAAATACTTTTATGAGATGCTAGAAATGAAAATAACTATACGTAATTAAGGATTGTCCAACATTTTGAATGTTCAGAAAAAATCGGAAGTCACTAGAGGATTCTAGAATACACAAAAATTTCCAGGAACATTCGAACAACGACGATTTCTTATAAAAGCGGGCCGCGCCATTTCGGGAGTCAGTTTGTTTTGACATTTAGTAGAAGCCAGAGACAAAAGCGATAAGTGAATCAACGGCGATTCAGTGCGCGTTATATCGACCAGCGAAATAAATTAAGGAGTATCTACTGAGTGTTCAAGAAGTTTTCGATAGCAATGAGCATAGAAATATCTAGAAGTTTTTCCATAGTGACAATTAGTCCGAATAACATAATACCACCCTAGTTAAATCCATAATCCGTGATTTTTTGTATTAAATAAAATTATAGTTTTCTCACCGCGACCTCATGACACTAAGTATATACCCAAAATAGAAATCAATGAAGGAAACTCGAAATCCTAAAAAGAGAACAAATACTTGACTACAGCTAATCGGAATCCTTTAATACACAGCGCGATATAATTCCGCTGGAACTTCTCAACTTTCGGCTGAACTTTGAATAACAGTCGTATTGTTTGGGTCATAAATGAACAGTGGCATAATGCACAACACAGGAATAACAACGGGTCTACACCAGTTAGATTACTTGACCAACGCGAGGAAAAAGGTCTTTCTTTTCTGTACTGAAGAGAAAAAAAGGATGATCAGCTGATCGTGTGTTTGCTATTACGTGCCATGGAATAGTTTGGATCGGGCGGGCGCAAGGACTGTCGGCGAACAAGTAAACTGTGGGGCGGTGTTTGGAGGTTAGTTTGGGCGCGAGTGGTGCGGGGGCGCCGGGAGAGGGGACTGCAGACGAAGGGGGGGAGAGGGAGGAAGGAGGCTGCTTGGTAAGGTTCAATGACATTCCAGTTCTTAAACAGTTGGTACTCTGCCAGAGATGGAAATACTCCCGTTTCCCACCGCCAAGCCACGTACCGGAGATGTCTTATTATCCGGAGATGTAAACCTCCTACGCGGGATGATGACGAGACGGGTGATCAATCGATAGTTGTTGTTGAGAATAGCGCGAATACTTTTCTAAGAATTCCAAAAAAAAAATTTTTAAGAAATTGCCTTAAACACAATCAGTTAAGAAAAACATAAAACATAAGTTTTTGGATAATTTTTTTTTTGTTAAACATAGAAACGAGAACACGTGTCGCTATTTTCTAATTATGTAAGTCAAACGCTTGTGATATGAAAATAGGACTAATTTGCTGGTGTCCTGGATTTGGGACTCAAATCACAGACCACTGGATAACTAGGCGAAATTCATTAACACCACACCAACAAGGTACTCAAATATTAATATTATTAATGAATGCAATTTAAAGAATAATGTATTCATGTAATATTGACAAAAAATTATTAGGAGTAATGATCCGAACTGTTATTTTGATTGTGACGTGATTACGAGATTTGTGTTGGATTGTGCCAATGATTGGTAACCTATTACTCCTAATTACTGATACGCTAGAAACTAAACATTCAACAGTTAAATGTCTGTTATCTATCACCGTTAAATCGAACACCAATCACGCAATCACGGTGACAATAACGGTTTAGCTAGAGATGGTATTTTAACGGTTACACAATAACCGTTATTTGTTGTATCTTTGTATCGATGACTGGAAATCGTAATAATCGGTAGTAGACAACAGTTATATCTCATTTACCAATCATTGATACCAGGGGCGTGCAGTGAGAACAAGAAGCATGAATTTTTCATAAATATATATTTTAAAAAGAAATCGAAATAAGAGATGTATCTCGTAATATTTCTATCACAATAATTAAAATATTATTCAGATTTAAATATTTCATAGTATTGTGCGATTTTCCCCCCAAATATATGTTTAAATCAAAGTGATGCTTCAATGTTCTTCAGACACAAACCTCAAATAACACTACAAATAACAGTTAAAATAATGATTTGACAATTAATTGGTATAAATCATCGTTAATATTAAACAGATTACCAACGTAATAATATAAGATAACATTGTATGTGTACAAAAAACCTCATATTTATTGAATTATAGGAATGTAAAAGCTTTGGACTGCAGGTGGCGGTAGTAAAAATACAACTCACATACGAAACAAGTTGTATAAGTTAAACATATATACAACTTCCAAAAATTTGACAAATGTGGTAGTCTATCATGGGTGGAATTGTGAACGAGACATTGTATAAAGTGATCACTTAAGCCAGCCGTACGATAGGTTGTCAGACCTATGAACATCCAAAAAGACTTCCATACCTACTTTTCCATATAAAAATATAGCTTCGTCTCTATGAGACATCTATAATATAGATTATCTATCTCGATTACGTACTTCCCGTCTAATTAGTTCCTGGGATTGAAATCGTTTAACAGGTAGCGTTTCGTTTTGCTTCTGCTAAATCCATCGCTAGCATTGTAAAGGCACAGGCAAGAGCATTAAACATGTTCATGACGTTGATTTTATTTTGCCATCCTCTAATTTAATTTCAAGAGCAAAAAAAATTATCAACAACCGTTTTTACCAAAGGAAAATCAAAGCAATTTTATTATAAATGTGGAGTTTATTTTTTTAATAATAATTTTAGTGTTATTTTGCATCGCACAATTGCTTAAAATGTATACTAGGAGAAAAACGATTCTTCTCTACCATCCCACAGGTTTGTTAATGTAGACAAGGAAAAAATAACGGGTAAGAAATGAATTTATGTATAAAATATTCTGGATCCAATAAATGGGGCATCCCTGACCGGGAATAATTTACCACTTTATCATTTACGTGAACATCGTTATATTACGAAAGAGGTTGAAATACCACACAGTTTCAAAGACAATATCACATTAGTGGGAACCTAGGTATGTATGAAAAAATATTTTACGTGCTTTGGACGTGCGTACCATACCGCTTCTATAAATAATTTCTTTTCTTACATATTGTCAAGAGAGTCTAAAATAATAGTAACTACAAATTGTCTTTTCCAAGCCTTTTCGAACATTCTACATGAATGTAGAATGTTCCAACAAATAATTATATATACGCGGCGGCATCGTGCTGGAGATTAGAGTTGTTTGATACCATAAACAAGTAACGGACAAGCGTAAAGCGAAATAAAAAAATACCTACCTACGCATTTGAGAAATATTCAGGAGTGACAAATAGTGCGAATTAGAGTTTGGTGTAATTACAGAACGGTGCTAAGTTAAGTAATAAAACTTTATTTAATGTTACATTACACAATCCCGCGACAACATGTTTAGGTACCTCGTTGGCATATACAAATAAACTAAAAATAATAAAATTCCTTTTTTAGTTTTTTCGGGGAGGCTGCGATAAAACATTCCGTGTTAAAACGCAATATCTGCAAAAAATATACTCGTATTTTTAGATTCAACGATATTTAACAAAACTTATTAACTCGGCGACATTATTGGAGCGTACGGTGCAATATATGGCGACGATTTCAATTTCGCTTTACAATCCACACCGGAATCGATTTCCCATTTCGATGAAAGCAAAAGTGAAACAGTCGTAGCTTCCCGGCTGACCGTAGCGCTGACGGCGGCCGGTCCGCATTGCCGCGGGCACTTAACGCGCAAACCGTACCAGATAAGGTAAACGGCGTACGTAAACAGGCTCCTTGTTGCGAGGCGGCCTGTTTTACTCGAAGATTTTCCTCTGTCGGTACATTATGATGCATTACCGCGCTTTCCCGCCGGCCGCCGGGGGGAGCTTCCGAATCGACCGTTTTATTATCTTTTAACGGCTGACGTTTTCATTTGCCAGACATTCCGGGTACGAATGCAGCGGTGACGGTTGTCATAAAAAATCCTTCCCCGGAAAAGTCCGCAGTGTTGCCGCGTTGTTTAGTGTCACGCATTTTCGGGAGGCAATTTATGGACGCCGTGCGGGGGGATCTGGAGCGGAAGAATTTTATTGTTTGGTAAAGTTGCGCTTCCATTTCAGAAAGCCGCGTATGCGACGCCGGCGTACCGACTGGTCGGAAACGTCGAGAGAAAATATAAAGAAATACCGACGATGTTTGCGAATCGTCCGTGAAATTACTTACTTCGGGTTAGACACTCGAAAACCCCGATCAAAATTATAACAAACTAGCTGTTATCCGTCAAAAATAACGGTAAATAAAACAAAAAAAAAATTAGAAAAGAAAAATAAAAGGAAAAAGAAGAAAAAAATAAAATAAAAAAATGTTGTAAAAAAAAGAGAAAAAAATTTAGTGTAAAGAACTTACGGGCGTTACACGATGTTACGACGGACAGACGGAGAGACAACGAAATTATTATAATTGTGCGATAAAGCATTTGGTTAACCTGTATGTATAATAGTTTTTAGCAACAAAATCGGCATCTTAGTTTTAAATGTCGTTTATTAAAAATAATTCCAAAATCCTATAATAAAAATAAATTTGTAATAAAAACATTATGAAATTGCATCACGTAGGTATGTACGTATTTTTATCATTATAACTATTTTTCTGTACGTAGTTTACTGGGATATTCTGCCGTGTATCTCTGGCCGTCGTTTTGGATCCCATTGCAGGGTACACCTGTACACAGGGTACAGCCCTGATGATGGAACCTGCAGTGGAATCCAAAACGTTGACCAGAGAGGTCAGATATGCAAGACAGAATATCCGAGAAAACTACACACAAGATTCTGATTGGCCGAGAAAAAATCAAGGCATTTTTAAAATGACTATTATTTTTACTCTTCACCGCTACTAAATCAATTTCATTAGTACCTATTTAAAGTCGTATAATATTAAAAATATTATTATGTCATTAAATTGTAATTGTTAATAATATTAAGCGATATCTATTAATGTTAGGAATGGTTTAAATAAATACACGACCTTCTTTCCTGTCTCGGACAAACGTGCCCCGGAGGGTTTCGCATCTCAGTCACGGCGGAGGACCTCCACGGGGATGGAGGTGACGTGGCCATTTTGTTTTTTCAAATATTTCAATAAAATAAGTGTGTGATATATACCTTAATTAGTGTCGTTAATAAAAATAATTAATCGCCTCATTGTAAAAAATCACTCGATTTTTACCTACATTTAATACTCCCAGAGTGGTGTAACCCCTCAATGACCGGTAAATGCGAATATGTTGACAAGGAAAAATATAAAATTGATATTTTACTGAGCAATATACTTTATTGTGTGTAATGAAATTCATCCGAATACTTGAATTACACTAGGATACGCCAGGAAATATTATTTCCAATTTTTGTTAAATTCCTTTTTTACCAGTATTTACAATTCAGAATATTTTGAGTTTGTTCAAATCTTTCAGAACAGTGCTGGATTTATGTCACAGAGACATTATTAATCAATTAGTGTATATTATAGATATCTCACAGAGACGAAACTGTATTAATTATGGGAAAGTAGGTATAGAAGTCATTTTGGGTGTAACAGGACTTATGACCTGTCTTTTTATGGTTGGCTTAAGTGATCACTTTACACAATTGTAACATTCGCCATTTCCACCCATGATAGAATATACCATGCTTATTCATTTTTTGGAAGTTGTATATATGTTCAAATTGCGTGAAGCTTTCATATATGAGTTGTAGGCGCCTTTTCCATGCGGCCTGTACAAAGCCATTTTCATTCCCCTAAATCCCCACAGATGTCGCTAATGAGAAAATCTACATTGATTTTTTACGGAATTTTGGGAGCAATATACTCTTTACGCCGCAAATTTCTGCACCCCACTGCAAAAACCGCGCAAAATGTTGGATTGCCGCACAGACGCACAACTGTTAAGAACCGTAATTAGTCTCACTCGATGGGGTAGTTACTCTATTATAGGATCTGGTAGCGGTTGAACTTGGCCGTGGACTTGTCCCGCCGGGACTCGACCCGCGGAGGGCGCCGCAGTAAAAGTTGACCTTAGCGGACCCCCGCTGCCCCCGGCGCGCACCCGCCTATACTTCCTGGCAAACTCCACAAAACCCCCGCAGATAAGGGCCGACACAACTGCAGTGTAAATCTTGCGCTTGGGCGGAGTGTCGCATGCCGGAGGACTTAAAGCCGCGTCACACCGTAGCGTCGGCGCGCGGCGCCGTGAAACGCAGGGGGAATAGCCGTGTATTATGTACCTATATTATTTCATTCATATTTATACGATACGAAGTATATCTCTTTCCATTTAAGAAAGACAATCGAATTAGTATGCGTAAGTCGTATGTACAACGTACACTGTTTTGTTGTGTTTTTCGTTGTTTTGGTGTTTACGGGGATAAACACTTATTCGACTGTCTTTATTAAATGGAAAGAGGTCTACCATTAACAAAAAAATAACAATTTGTCATGCAGATGTCACCAAGATTTTTGTCATGAAGCGAATATCTATTACTACTCCCATATCAGTAGCTGTGAAAGCATAAAATATTATATTTTATATTGTGGATCTTTACAATTAGTATAAATATACGAATATAATAATGTCGTTGTCTGTCCGTCTGTCTATTTTTTAATTTTAATTTAAATTTTTTAACAAAAGACCGTCAACAGGTCATTAATGACCATAACAGATGGTCCTAGAGTGACATTAAAGTACAAAGTATGAATATTTGAATATGATATAGTTACACAATACACTTTTTACAGTTAATTCACAATTAATAATGAAAAATAATAAATGATAAAATAAATTGAGAATAATATTCAGACTAACGCAAATCATTAATTGTTAATTATTTACCAAGAAGCGATTACGATTTCAACCACGCATTTTAAAATAAGGAATTAAAACATATTTAAAAAAAAATCAAGATCCAAAAATCGTATAAATGTAGTAAAGCCCTTCATGAAATATGTAAACAAATTCACCGTACTCATTTCCAAGGCTACGGAGTGATACAATCGTGTTTAAACTAGGTATTTAAATTCCCGCGCATAGTTTTTTGGGTTACTACCCCACGTGTATCCGCCTTCTATGCTAAGTCACCACCACCGCAGATACAAGCTATTACTCTAATCAATATTTACGAGTAACCACTTCACAGATTATGAGATCGCATCGCCGTTACTAATTAATATTGACTACTTCACAGATTAACATAGCATGAACGAACAGATTAACATAGTATGAATAAATGAAGAAGTTTCCCAAACTTTCAATGTCAACAAATGTTGCGGTTTTGTATTTGGTAAGAATATTAGTAAAATTATTTCAGAATGATTTTCTACGATATTAGCTAAAAAAAAACTAACCCATAAAAACCAAGTTTTTATTATACTCCCTTTCTTTGTAAAATATAACAACAATCAAAGACGATTTAAAACATAACATAACACTAAACTTACAGTAATTTAATATATTTCTAAAATGTCAGATGTTTTGAGCTTTGATAAGACACTTCATGCTTTGAAGATTAAATTCTAAAAACATTTGTCAATCAATTTAGATTTTCGACATACGTAGTGAAGTACCTATTATGTATACCGACGGAGTAATTCAAATTTATAAAATATTCCGCGACGATATCGGGCCGCTATGCTAGTAATCAAACTTTTCTAATGATTCCAATTTGAAAAACCAATAAAATTTCTAAAAATCCGAAATTATACTATAATTATTAATTTTTTTTAACGAAAATTTGATAGATCTTTTTGATCGTCGCCACAAGTCTACTTGCCAAGTTTCAGCTCGATTGGATTACGGGAAAAGGGTTAAAAATCGATCCAAAGTTTTTTCACCCGGCAAGCAAGCAAGCAGACTCCACGAGTAAATATAAAGGGAGTAAAAATAAAATTTATTTCGCTTCATGACTGTCAAACGTACGCCTGAGATAAAAGATACAGATTCGATGTAGGGCGGCAGCCCACTGGACCACTAGCGGCGGCCACTAAACAGCCATTTGTGGTTAAGAGCTGCCGACCACTCCCGCAGCTTGTGGCTCGGACGCGGCCGCTCGCACGCTCAGGTTGCGCCGATGCCATACAAAATGTCTCGTCCGCAACTTGTGGTTAAGAACTGCCGACCACTCGCGCAGCTTGTGGCTCGGACGCGGCCACTCGCATGCTCAGGTTGCGCAGATGCCATACAAAATGTCTCGTCCGCAACTTGTGGTTAAGAGCTGCCGACCACTCCCGCAGCTTGTGGCTCGGACGCGGCCGCTCGCATGCTCAAGTTGCGCCGATGCCATACAAAATGTCTCGTCCGCAACTTGTGGTTAAGAACTGCCGACCACTCGCGCAGCTTGTGGCTCGGACGCGGCCACTCGCATGCTCAGGTTGCGCAGATGCCATACAAAATGTCTCGTCCGCAACTTGTGGTTAAGAGCTGCCGACCACTCCCGCAGCTTGTGGCTCGGACGCGGCCGCTCGCATGCTCGGGTTGCGCCGATGCCATACAAAATGTCTCGTCCGTAACTTGTGGCCGCGTTTAGCAGCCGCCACTAGTGGCCCAATGGGCGGCAGCACGTAGAGCTAACACCGAATGTGACACAAATGGAAAATATTTTCGCTACAAACGATTTAATAACCCGAAAAAACTACATATATTTCAATTTCCTTCACTTCATTCGATTTAAACAGTAATAATTCATTTTACAATATTTGGAGAGTCAATTTCATTAAATAGTAGCAATTGTTGGATTCCCAATATTCTGCCCTAGAAAACTAACCGCGTCGCTTTACTTCTAAAAAATTACCGTACAAAAATTATACAGACATTGTTAAATGAAGTTGATATTAGGTCCTTACATATGAAATTGGCGTTTTGCCGTACTGGCAAATTTGATCTCAAATATCTTCTCTTTGGTTAGGAATTCCAAATCCAAATTTATACAGCTATTTACTCATGTATTTGTGTTTTGAAAATTATAATTCATTTGTTTTTTCCCCAATTGTTTTTTTCTTTGCGTCACTCAGTTTACAAAATGAAAAACTTGAAATATCGCGTTATTTACGAGTACGAGTTCCACCGTGGCACCAGTGCTGCAGAAACGGCTCGAAGGATTAATGAAGTGTATGGCGACGGTGCCGCAAAAGAAAACACAGTGCGTTTTTGGTTCCAACGTTTTCGTTCTGGAAATTTCGACCTGCAGAACAAGCCCCGTGGACGGCCGGAGACCAAAGTTGATAATGAAGAATTGAAGGCTATTGTGGAAGCGGATCCATCGCAAACCACATCCGAGTTAGCTGCAGGCTGCGGTGTTAGTGATAAAACTGTTTTAATCCACTTGAAGCAAATTGGTAAGGTGAAAAAGCTTGAAAGGTGGGTACCTCACGAATTGAGTGAAGCAAATCAACAAACGCGCGTTGACTGCTGCGTTGCATTACTCAACCGGCACAATAATGAAGGGATTTTAAATCGAATCATTACCTGTGATGAAAAGTAGATCCTGTACGATAATCGGAAGCGCTCATCGCAATGGCTGAACCCTGCCGAACCAGCCAAACCATGCCCCAAGCGAAAATTGACTCCAAAAAAGTTACTTGTGAGCGTTTGGTGGACTAGTGCTGGTGTCGTTCACTACAGCTTTCTTAAATCTGGCCAGACGATTACGGCAGATGTCTATTGTCAGCAACTGCAAACCATGATGGAAAAGCTAGCTGCTAAACAACCGAGGCTGGTTAATCGCTCTAGGCCACTGCTGCTTCATGATAACGCTAGACCACACACTGCACAACAGACGGCTACCAAATTAGAGGAGCTTCAATTGGAATGTCTAAGACATCCACCGTACTCTCCGGACCTTGCCCCAACAGATTACCATTTTTTTCGAAATTTGGATAACTTCTTGCAAAGGAAAAAATTCAACTCCGATGGGGCAGTCCAAACCGCCTTCAAAGATTTTATTGATTCCCGTCCGAATGGTTTTTTTAGTAAAGGGATCGATGAACTACCTATGAGATGGCAAAAGTGCATAGATAGCAATGGTACATACTTTGATTAAATAAATATATTATAATAAAAAAAAATCGGCTTTATGTTCCTCCCATACTAAACGCCAATTTCATATGTAAGGACCTAATATATAACGAGTCGAAAATGCTGAAGACATTGAGTGTTTTTTTCAATAATATGGTATAATATATCATTTCTTTGATCTCTTTCTCACTTTTTTTATTAAACATTATCTAGCACTTAAATTTTCACATTTAAAATTATTGTTACTTGAAAAAATCCCTACGTTAACTGAAAACCGCATAAAAGTCTCGAAAATATGTTCTACTTTTTCATAATTTTTTATTCTTAGTATTGTTGTATCTGTATATTTATATTATGTATTATATATATTTATTATATTTTTTGTTATAATAGAGAAAAATAGAAATTCTATCGGACGGTAATTTTTTGAAACGAAAATGCCTTTGTAAAAAAAAAGAAGAAAAGTATAATACAATAAAATTAAATAACTTCTTCAATAATAACAAAATAACTTTGTTTTTTTATTATATATACTAATAAAAAGAAAACAATTTGAATAAAACCACTATTAATTGAATAATCAACATGTTTCGGGGCCAATGGTCCCTCAATCAGTAAAAATTAATATTAACAGTATAGACATTAAAAAAAACAAACAATAAATATATAGCAGTTTAATACGTAATGTGAAGATAAATTTAAAAGATAACTATTTGCAAGAAGATGCATGATCAAATCTCATTTATATGTAAAATTTGTAAACCCTTGATGATATCAAAATAATTCTTTTCCAAAAGCTGATAAGAAACTCAGAAAAGTTATTGATGTTTAAACATCTAAAGTACTTCATAAAACTAATTTTTACAAATGTTATGTTAATTTGTAATGATTGCAATCATTACAAATTTATTTATAAACCTCCGATTTTTTTTTAATATCATCCTTATTCTTGTCATTTAAAAAATATATTTTTAATTTATTTTTAGTATAGAAATAGGTTATGTATAGAGTTTGAGATGTTTTTAATTATTGAATTTGAAACAAAAACATCTCAAATCAAATAAAATATGTCCTCGTTAGTCAATGGAAATTTTTTGAAAAATTAAAATAAAATCTATATTACAAACTTTTTGATGAATACAAAGTATTTTTGATAAAAAAGGACGGCGCAGAATGAATTTAGTTCCAGATTTTTTCAAAGATTTTCCGCCTTTTCCCAATTTTCCGGATTTATTTAAGGCTCTCTCCATTCTTCAATAGTGCCGCTTCCCGTGGAAAGTTTAGACTTCCCGGCAGTATTTATGTGTCGCGCCGTGCCGCCCTCCCCGGCCATACGTGAGGGCTATCGCTCGCGGGACGTGACCGCTTTCCTCGACACAGAGGGAATCGGACGCGGCAACATGGGGTGACTTGAACGATGTCAAAGTCTTATTCCCGGCGACGCCAAATATATTATGGAAACGGTTGATTCGAGAGATGTTCCGATAATAATGGGCATCGTGAACCAAAATAATGTACGCATCACAAAATATGGGAATGAATTGAATCAGGTAATATTTTCTCGATATCTGAAGCAACTGTGGTTAGACGCTTTAAAAATCAGGGTTTATTTTTTGTTGCCGATTGGATTAAGAGCGAAGCTTCTCTCGTCTTTCATGATGAAAGGTCAATCCTTTAGAAACTGATCGGAATTGTAACGAGATTGTAGAAATAAGAAAAACTACACATAGTCGAGGATTTCTGGATGGTTTTGAAGGACTTTCGAAGATTTTGGTAAACCCTGGAAGTCTGTCGAACACACGAATTTTAGAAAATAATATTTCGTATAAATATACACGCAATGCGCGACATCATAGATACAGAGACACCTCGCGAAACCATCGAAGCGGGCGAGCAATAAACAGCTCAAATAAAGTGTTCCACATACGGATATTCTAGATATAAATGTATGTAAAGGGTTCCACAAACAAGTGGAATAATATAGTGATGATTAGTGCAAAGAGTGCTCCAGTTAAGTTTGTATCTAGTGACTTGACGTATCAAATAAAAAGTTAATTAATTTCAAGGGTTTCTTTTTGTCTCCTATCGCCGCGGACGGACCAGTGACAAAATTATTTTTATTATTTTTATAAAATTAAGAATTACAATATGACAAATATTTCAAAAAACAAAGTATAAATAACGTCAAAGTAGATATAAAACTGAACAAAGTTTTGTTTTCACTTCAATAACAGTGAAACATTTATATTCATTTACATTAAACTATTTTTCTAATTCATACACCTAGAATTATTTTATTACTATTTTAGAATCCAGAGAAGCAGTCCTTAGACTGAGGGAGTGCTTCTTCAAGTCCCAATAACTTGAAATGATCTTGTGAAATATTTCATTCTATAGTGAAATAATTCTTTCAATACGGTTAATCAATATTTATTTATTTATTCGTGTGAATACGGTACATAGTATTACTAAAAAAATTAGAAACAGAGAGATATTTTTACAGGTTACATACGCTATTACGAAATACACATCAAGGTAATCAAAATAACAATCACAACGGAACTACTCAATATATTTAAAGTAAATCGATAACATATGAAAAACAATTGAATAAAAAATGTACAGACAAAAATAATTAAATAAAAAATAAATTAAACAAAAAACGAAAAAGTTAAACCATGAGAAACCAAATGTAGATAAGAAATAACCACAGTAAAACATTAAGAGATATTACTATAAAAAGTATCACTGTCTCAGAAACGACTGCATGTTTCACTTGAAAGTAGTCAAGCTATCATGGAAAATTAACGGTAAATCATTAAAAAATTAAGCATTCAGCTTTAATTTAATAAAATTAAGCCGATAAGAATGATATGCATATAAAATAATCATGTCAAATGAAATTACTGACGCATTTATAGAATTAACCGACAGAAGTTGTGAAATCAACTGAAAAATCAAGGTATGTAATTACATATGAGTTTAACAAAATGTGTATATATATATATATATAAATATATAAATCTTATTTCTATAATTTTATATATATATGTGTTGTGTGTGGTGTGTGTGATGTATATGTATATATATGTAGATGTATATATATATATATATATATATGTTATAATGAAGGTTTTCACGGGTGTTAGAAATGTTAGTATTGATTTCTTTGGGGGTAACCCGCGTCAAAATCTGGTCCTCAGAAGGACCATTCGTCAACCGACGTTTCGCCTGAATCACAACAGGCATCTTCAGGTTGCTTGTTAATAAATTTCCGTCACGAGGGGTAGTGTGAACACGTCCGTTCGTATCGGAAGCTTATTACCAAGGTACTAGACTTATTATATATATTATCTTGCTAATGTCCAAACTTAAAAAAAAAAACTGTACAGATAGTTGCTTCAGAACAGACATTGTCTAGTGAAGCAACTACCTTCATTTATATGTATAAATAAATTTAAAAGAAATAAATAAATAAAAAATAAAATAAAAATCGCACTGGAATAAAAATAAAATTAAAGCAACAATTAAAGCATGTTGAGTCGAGCCTTTTCTCTTAATATTCCCATTACACCAGTAACTTCAGCTCATGTTGTCAGTACCTAAACAATTAATTATTTGTATTTGAACCTAATCTAATGTAAAATTCTATATTTAAATAGTAGTCGGTTTAATACTTCACCTGTCGATGAGAGATTCTGGTTCTCTCGAAACTTAAGAAGTAAAATATAAAAATATTAATAAACTCACGCAGAGGTAACAGACTTAATGTTTATACCTAATTTAAATTTTTTAAAATGTCGATATCGACATTGAAATTTTGCATCCAAAAGGAAATTCGATAATATACTCTTTGATAACATGATCCTCGATGCTTTGTAAGAAATTTGAATATTCTTACAGCAAAAAAATATCAGTCACGTCGAAGGCAATAAATATTAGTTTTTTTGTAAAAATAGACATTTTATTTTATATTGAGAAAAAGTTTTTAAGCCGAAGCGAGGGGACGGTCTAGGGAGAGAGTTTCCAGAGGGGTTGCGTAAAAAAACAACGCCAAATATTGAAGTCTCTCATCGGCTTCTGGGAGGACATTTTATTGAGAGATACTTTTAAGAGCTGCGCCTCTTATATGGAAGATAAATAAAACTAACTAATAAAAATACGATTCCATTAGTACTGGGCACATGATGACTATAATTAAATGAAATTCCTGCCACTCCAATAAATATTTTATCCTATTTTCTGTACAATGAAGTAACATAAAGTTGACCGAATTATTAATATTAATAATTTAGAATACGGCCAAAAAATATTTGGCCGTTTTCTGAAATAAGAAATATTGCTATTTCTGTATCTTGACTGTGATTGTGTACCATTGTAATGCCGCCAATTATGACGTTTTAAGTTCGACAGGTTTGAAATTAACGAATTCAATCAATCAGAAGAATCTAAAATAAAAATAAACCTTAAGTTATTCACAATTATGAATTAGAAATAGAAATATTGTTTATTTCAGAATACGGCCGATTATTAAATATAATAAGGATATATATTATAAAATCACAATACTTCCACATGTCAGGATGGACGCACACTAACTAATCCATAAAATAAAATGTGTAATGAATTTAAATATTGAGCTGGGGCGTGCTCTGTCACAATGATTATATATGTATGTTTATGAATCAGTTAACGTGCGTTCATCCTGACAAATGTGCACTTGTATCAAAATCTGTCGCAGTTATATTAATCAAAGTGATTTATACAATTTTTGAAATTAATAATTATGTCCAACTCACAAAGTATAAAATTGTACAGATATGAACTAAACCCTTTCTTTAGGAGAGGGGATTGGGTTACAGCGGAAGTATGTCACCCCACGCGTTATTTCATGTCCATATATTTTGGTGATCTGTGGTCCAACTGTAGAATGATAAACGCCGTAAAAATAAAAATGTATATTTTTTCAATTATTAGAATACCAAATCATTATTATTAGATAAACACTTAAAACAAACGCGGACCGAAAAAATACCTTTATTGAATTTATGACAAAAATATCGATGACAGAATAATATTTTATTAAGAAATTTAAGAAAAAATTACACACTATGTTTTAAACCACTTAATTGCTATATATTTGTCAACTAGTTTCGGTTGGACTCACATCATCACACATTTAATAATAATACAGGGCCAAAAATTTTACACAAAAACGGATTAGGTTTGCGACTTAACAATCTAGAAGCATTAGAAATTAATAAAGCTATCAACAATAATAGTCAAATAATAAATAAACAAATAAATTTATCTAATAGTCCGATTTTAAAGTTGTTCCCTCTATCTTCAGTTAACTCCTCCCATTCCCTCCCCCCCACCTAGTTGACACTCTGTCCCTCTCTCTTTTTCTTTCCTCCTTTATAAATTTCTGTACCTAGATTAGTCTATATTGTAATTGTCCTGAAGAAGGTTGAGTCCAACCGAAACTAGTTGACAAATATATAGCAATTAAGTGGTTTAAAACATAGTGTGTAATTTTTTCTTAAATTTCTTATAATGTCAAGCCACAAAGTGTTTTCTTGCTTTGAAAAGTTAATATTTTATTAGTCTAGAGTAGCATTAAAGGATGAAAGTAGAATATTTATGTTCCGCATTGATTCGTGATTGCGGTAGAAAGAGTTGGACATTTATCGCAGTTCCACACATTTATTAGCCATTAATCATGGAAATGCAATTGTATCTAATAAATATACGCTTTTCCACGACTGCGACCGCCCGCTCGGCTTTACGACACCATAAAGATCTGTCGGCGCGGATCCGTCCGCGTACCGAGCGGAACCCGCCGAACGATCCCGGGATTTTATAGGTGTTAGTACTACTTACAAGCCTTTGTCGTAATCTACGGCTTCCGAATGGCTATTGAAAGATATTGATTTCGAGATAAAGTAAGAGTGGATAGCGGCGAATCGCGAGTGAAGGCTCGAGATCCGCTTTATTGGACGAGATAAAATAAATAACAGTTAGAACATTTCGGTTTTCTTTCAAAAACGAAAAATATCACTTTCGATTTTGACATTCACTTAGAGGTCGCGTTTCAACGTCATGTTATAAAAAACAAGCATCGTGAACCGTGATATCTATTTTACCCAGGACCGTATGAAACCGATGGAAAGATAATGCCAATATGTATTTTATGTCGAGTACCTACACTATTCGAGAAAATTCCGAGGAAGACACTTACTAGACGCAACGAATTTTCTTAACCACTGAGCAGGGAAAAAAGCTTAGATTTTGCAAGAAAAGGGATAAATCAAGCGATAAAATAATAAAATCCAATATTGGGATACATTTTAAAATAGATTTCGAAAGGTTTGTAAACAAACGTAGAAACGAGAGGAGGTACCGGAAAAATTGAGATAGGTTGTGCAAATATCTAGAATAATTGAATAAAAAAATATATTTTCTCCGAGAAATGTGGTTTTAAATGAAAGGGTACAAAAATTTCATATAATCATTAAATTAAGTAAAAAAACATTAATTTTGTTATCTCTACTTGAGTTTGAATTTAATTTTATATTTTAATACAAAAGTTTCGAGAGTATCAGAATCTCTCATCGACAGGTGAAGTATTAAACTAATGCATTCAAATAAATAAATAATAATAAATTCGAGTTATCATGAATAATCTTTACAACGTTAACACCAAACCCATCAACATAATTTAATGAAATATCACCAAAGTTTGAAGGTTTTTAAAAAAAATTACTTTAGGGGTTGAGGTACGATTGTTGAGGGGTAGATGAGGTACGATTGTAGCGAACGAAAGGAAGTAAGTAGAAAAGGGGAATAAAAACTAAGTGATCTTAAAAATTGTGAAGCAGAAGTTTTTCTCACTCAAGATACAATGGATGAACGACAATGCGGAGTATGAGTGGCTGTAAGAATGGAAACAAAAATAATGTTTTTTTTTCTATTCTTTGTTGCTTAATTAACTTCAGAACCATTCATCTACCACGCGGAAGGTGACGCCGCTACAAAAAATCAAAATGGCGCCGCCTTGTGACGGAAAACTAATAAATATGAAAACTGTAAATTCATCCAAGATATCACCTACCTAGAATTAAAAAAAATAAACTTACTAAGAATAGAATAAATATCATTTACTTTAAGATATAATAAATTAATATTTTTACAAAATATGTGAAAAAATCAATAAAACGTAAAAAAAAGTGTACCTTTTAAATCCTACAAACACCAAAATCATCCTAATACATCCACTAATATTCAATCAACGTAGTCTGTAAATAATATATATTAATTAATTACGATACGCCATGTTGATGCATATTATTGGCACATGATTTTGTATATATTTTTGTAATACAAACAATTTGTACGCTTGTAGATAGATACTGTATTCTATCAATAAATATAATATAAATAAATAGATTTCTCTCGTGTATTAATATCCCAAATTTGGCAACCCTGAGAGAAATATTCTTGCGACCACGGGGCTGATGGTTTCACGGGGTATTTGCCCGGTCTTGTGTAAACTGGCACATCGAAAAAATATTCCATTCCCGGTTTTTCGGGGCCGCCATGATCATGTCCGGGTGATTGAATTTACATTTGTTAAGTAAGCGAACGGTCGTCATTTCGAATATCGTCTGGATAGGGCTTTGAGAGGATTCCCAAAAAGCTGTACGACCGACTCCCACATGCCCCGTGTATGAATATGTACGATATCAAATGAAGTTTATTGCCATTCAGAAACTTTTTGTGAAATGAAAATGGATATGGCGCAAATGGAAAATCATACAGACAGACCCTTTAGATAATTTTTTGCACATTTTGATGAAAATTTAATAAAAGAATTTGTTCAGAATATTTTGAGTATGTTTAAATTTTCAGAAACACAATACTGGATTTATCCCTAGGTAGACATCATTAATCAAGATATATTATAAATGTCTTATAGAGACGAAGCTATTTTCGGAAGAACGTCATATGCACAATGCAAATATGAAGAATATTGCTCTAAAAACTCCCATTAAAAAATATAGATATCATTAGCAATGGCGACATCTGCACTAGTTCATAGGAATGACAAAATTTTCGACTACAGGTGGCGGTACGAAACATCACATACGAAACAAGGTGTGCAAGTTATACATATATGTATACAAAAAATTGATAGGTGTGGTTGTCTATCATGGGTTGAATTGGTGACATTGTGTAAAGTGATCGCTTAAGCCAGCAAGCAGTACGATAGGTCGTAAGCCCTATGAACACACAAAAATTCTTTCATACCTACTTTCCCATAAAAATAGCTTCGTATCTATATACATTTGTATTCAACATTTAATCAGTAATAGTAAAGTCCCCTCTACACAGGACAACTAGTGTGCGCTAAGCAATGTGAGTTCAGTAAAGTAAAAATCCTCTGCGCGCTTTTTTCTAGTCTAACTTTTAACGTAAAACAACTGTATATTCTGTAATATAATAACTGTATATATATTCTATAATATATTTGCTTCTTCCTTATGCTTCTGCTTGTTATATACTTACTTTATATTATATTTATCTTTGTATATTTGTATCTGTATTTTAAGTATTTTCTTTCCACTTTATGTCATTATTATTTTTATATGTTATTATTTTTTTCTCTAAACTATATATTATATTAGTGTACACTTTACCTACCTGTTTGTAAAAGCCCTGTAGGGCGTAAATATTTTTTTTTTAAAAAAAAGTATATAATAATAAACATTTTTTAAAAATTGAATAATTTCTTCTCAAAGCGTTCCTAGCATTACAGTTTCAGTTTAAATATATTTTTTATTTCTTGGTTATTGTTATTTATTTAATAATAAGGTAATATGTATTACTTCGATTGCAAATTATTTATCGATGTTGTGTATTAATAATATTTCAGGTGAGTGCTTTTGCCATGACCTCTAACGCACACGGTCGCAGCGTAGAGCGAACTTTAAGTAATTGTATACTGTAGAAGGAAACTGTAATGCCCCATATTAAACAGTGTATATAACGGTATGACATTATATGACTCGAAATTTTCAATTGATTGTGTAAATTATTTATTTTCTATTAAACAAACCACGCGGGGCCATTTATGATTTACATTCTACCCCATGTTTCATTTCTTCTAAAACCTAAAGTACTACCATACAATTTCATTTTCTTTGTTGAACTAAATTACATATGCATCTTGTTCTCACTGCACGCACCTGGTGAATTGGTACGTGACAGAATTATGACACGCGATATTATACATATAAGAATCGAACATTGTACTTTTTACTGCGGGGAATTATGATTTAACTAACTTAAATACGGTTATCATTGACATTCATAATCATGTTTACTCCACTATTCTGAAACAAAACAAATCCACTATTCTGAAATAAAACAAAAATCGGAAAATTTTAAGTAACTAAATCGTCTTCGCAATGTAAATTCTATACGAATGAATCTACAATTCCGCAATTTATGTGTAGTAAACACGAAAAACTCACAATAGTTGATTAAAATACGCGAAATGTAAAGGCTCCAGCCAATTTCACGCTGAGATTTTATTTTATCTACTCGAAGATTTTTATAAACGACATCAGCGCCATCTCCGTGGCTCCCCGCCAAGAAAGTTTCCAGCGGCAGATTCTCTACAAATCACTCTGGCTGAGGGCAGAGAGCAGGGATTTGCTAATGACACTGATCACTCCATTCGCATCAGATTGAAGAAATAACCCCACTTATCCATCTGGAGGTAATTAACTTCAAAAGGAATGCAGTTAGTCGGTATAAGACTCACTTCTCTGATGAAAGGAGATCTGATGTTGATGATTAGAAATCATAAAACTGTAAAAAGTATGAATAAATGGGGCTTATGTACTAAACTGTGTTCACTCGTAACGTAATACATTCCCGTTCATTAAATATATATAATAAAATTTCCTGAGAACCTTTAAGGTATATGTATATGTCAAAGATTCAGAAACTTTTTCAGATGATTTTTTTTTCACACTAAGTTTGTTTTATTAGATAAGATTATTTGTGTAGGTTTTATATGATATAGTATGAACACAAAATAAAATAATTTTTATAACATCAGATATATTGAGTATTAAGAAAATTGTGGGGAAAATTTGCAACCCTTTTAGAAAATAAAAATATTTTTCACGAGTAAAACCGACTTGCAGATGATTCTCTCTCTAAAATTTATTTCTTTAATATATTTTGGATGTTATAATACGTTGACGACATTATGCAATTATGAATTTAACGCTTTTGATAAGATAAAATGTTATTCTTTGAATTATTTTACACCATTAAGAAAATTCCACTCTGTACAGTATAAATCGCGCAGAATGCAGGACGGACTTCCATTAAGGAAATGAATTTTTTGTTAGTGCAACACAATTATTTATGTTTTATATCAAATAAACACTTTAATTAATAAAAAAATCGTAAAAAATATTAAGATCGTATGAAATAAACACAGAGATAATGAAAGAAGTATTCCGGGAATTACCACATGATACAGAAAAGGATACACGTGCGTTAGAGCGTCATCTGAGATGATGAATATTATTGTCATAGCTAAAAAGCCTAAATAGTAATGGACAGGCCACATAGCAAGACGCACGAATAATCGACAGACGAATAGCATCCACGAGACATAAAACGATCCCAAATGGCCCTTAAAATCTTCTTTGGCAAACGAAATGATCGTAGCAGTAAGAGTGACACGATGATGGTTGGCGCAATGTCGAAGAGAGTGGCAGAGTAATGACAATGGGTAAAAATGTTGATGAAGAATGAACATTCAAAAATATATAAATGATTAACATGTTAGCTAGATATATGTTAATAAAATACAACCAACAGAAATTAAATAAAAAAACAGCGAATAAACGGTTACGCAGCTGAAAAATATACTAATAAACGCCAAATCTAAGAACAACGCTTTTCCTTTTAATATTATTGTATATTATGTAATGTAATAATAATGTAACCTAAAATATATTATTGTATTATCTATACCTATAAAACTCAATGTCTGTCTGTCTGTCTGTGTCTGTTCTCTATACAAATCCACACCGTTTGTCCGATTCGATTAAAATTTTGCATACTTATGCTTTAGAACCCGGCGGGTAACATAGGCAACATTTCCCCCTATTCTCTTACCCCTCCCCCCCCTGACATATTTTCGATGCAAATCTGTATCGTTTGACCTATCGGACACAATATTTGGAAACTTATTCTTTAGGACCCGGCGGGAAATATATGCGACATTTCTCCCCTATTATTTTACCCCTTCCCAAAGCAAATCTGTACCGTTCGATCGATCGGACTCAAAATTAGGAAAATTATTCGTTAGGACCTGGCGGGTAACAAAAGTGATATTTCATCCCTCCCCTGTTACTTTTTACCCTCCTCCTGATATATTTTATATACAAATTTGTACCGTTCGATCAATCGGACTCAAATTTTGGAAACTAATTCTTAAGGACCCGTTGGTTAACATTGGTGACATTTCCCCTCTATTATTTTACATTTTCTCCCCCCCCTGATAAAGATTCCATTGTTTTGCAAAGTCTTTAAGAAAAACAATGTTTACATTTAATCATGGCTGGGATGGATGGCATGTCCAGGAGGAAATGCCATTTACCTGCCAGGTTCTAAAGAATAAGTATGCAAAATTTCAAACGGCGTAGATTTGTACAAAAAATATATCAGGGGAGAAGGTGGGGTAAAAGGAGAGGGAAGAAAAGTTGTCTTTGTTACCCGCCGGATCCTATAGAATAAATATGAAAAAAATTGGGTCAGGTCGGTCAAACGGTGTAGATTTGTACAGAAAATACAATAGGAGTAGGGGTGGGGTAAAAGGAGAGGTTAAATGTCACCTTTGTTACACCGCCAGATCTTGAAGAATAAGTATGCAAAATTTGTGATAGATCGCTTAAACGTATAGATTTGTACAGAAATACAGAATATACCTAGGGGAGGGGGCTGGGTAAAGGAGGAGGGAGAAAATGTTGCCTGTGTTACCCGCCAGATACTAATGAATAGGTTTGCAATTTTTTTATTCCAATCGGTCGAACGGTGTAGTAAAGGGAGAGGGGGGAAATGTCATCAATGTGACCTGCCGAGTCCTAAAGAATAAGTATGCAAAATTAGAGGCCGATCGGTCGAATGGTACAGATTTGCATCGAAAATGTATCAGGAGAAGAAGAAGGGGTGAAGGGATGGGGAAATGTCGCCTTTGTTACCCGCCGGGTAATAAGGAAAAAGTATGCAAAATTTGAGTTGAATCAGACAGACAGACATGGAGTTTATAGGTATAGATGAAGAAAATATTGGAAAAGCGTAACCAAAAAAGATGTGCTTAAATATTATGAACGTAATAAAATACTAGCTGATTGGCCCGGCTTCGCTCGGGACCATAATTCGGTAAGCATAGAATTGTGTTGACGTCTCTTTTTTGCCAGTTTCGGCGCCTCTGATCAGATTGCTTTGCTGGACCGTCTTCGCTTTGCCAAAATATCAACAGTTATTTTAGCGCACAATCATAACACTCTAGAGAGAACCTTCCAAAACTTTTTACAGCATTCCGAAATCTTATAGAACTTCTTATTTCCAGAATCTTCTAGACCATTATAATTCTTTCTGAAACCTCTAGACCCACCGATGCACTCCTACAAACAGTTTGAAATCTTATAGATCTTTCTGATAGCTTGTTGAACTTTCTCCTTCCAGAACTTTCTAGAGAATTCCTCGAACCCTCTAGAAATTCCCGGAACCTTTTATACTCGCTGACACACTCCGCAATTTAGTTTGGAACCTTATAGAAATTTCTGAAACTTTCTCCATCCATAATTTTCTAGAGCATTCTGGAACCTTCTAGACTTACCGATAAACTCAGATACTCAGTTTGGAACCTTATAGAACCTTCTAAAACTTTCTCCTTCCGGAACCTTATTGAACGTTCTGGAACCTTCTAGACTCGCCGACACACTACGCCACTCAGTTTGGAACCTTTTAGAACCTTCTTGAACTTCGTCTTTCCAGAACCTTCTAAAGCATTCGAGAACCTTCATGCACGTTCTGGAACCTTCTAGACTCACAGTCACTCTCCGCCACACTGTTTGGAACGTTAGAGAACTTTCTTTAGAATAATAGAGAATCTTCTAATACGTTCTCCTTCCAGAATATTTAAGAACTTTATGTAACGTTCTGGAACCTTCTACAGTCACCAACACACTCCGCCACTTTGTTTGAAACCTTATAGAACTTTCGTAAATTTCCAGAACTTTCTAGAGCTTTATCGAACGTTCTGGAACCATCTAGACTCATCGACATACTCCGATACTCAATTTGGAACCTTTTAGAACCTTCTTGAAATTTCTCATTCCAGAACCTTCTAAAGTATTCGAGAACCTTCATGAACGTTCTTGAACCTTCTAGACACACTCCGCTACTCAGTTCAATCTAATAGAACTTTTAGGAATCTTCCAGAACGTTCCAGAGCTTTATCAAACGTTCTGGAACCTTCTAGACTCATAGACACACTGCGCCATACTATTTGAAACTTTAAAAAATGTTCGGGAATCTTCTATAACGTTCTTCATCCAGAACATTCTAGAACTTATCAACCGTTCTGGAACCTCATAGAATCACAGACACACTCCGCCACCAGAACTTTCTAGAGCTTTATCGAACGTTTTAGAACCTTCTAGATTCACTAACACACTCCGTCACTCAGTTTGGGACCTTATAGAACCTTTTTAAACTTGCCCCTTCCAGAACCTTCTAAAGCATTCGAGAACCTTAATGAACGTTCTGGAATCTTTTAGACTCGCCGATACACTCCGCCACTCAGTTTGGAACCTTATAGAGCTTTTAGGAATCTTCTAGAACGTTTTCCTTCCAGAAATTTTTAGAGCTTTGCCGAACGTTCTGGAACCTTCTAGACTCACAGACACACTCCGCCACACTGTTTGCAACATTAGAGAACTTTCGGGTATCTTCTACAGCGTTCTCCATCCAGAACATTCGAGAACTTTATTGAATGTTTTAGAACCTTCTAGACTCGCCGACTCTCTGCCACACGGTTTGGAACCTTTTAAAACTTTCTTGAACTTTCTCTTTCCAGAGTCTTCTAAAGCGTTAGAGACCCTTCATGAACGCTCTGGAACCTTCTAGACTCACAGACACACTCCACCACACTGTTTGGAACGTAAGAGAACATTCTTTAGAAGAATAAAGAGTATTCTACAACGTTCTCTTTCCAGAACATTCTAGAACTTTATCGAACGTTCTGGAACCTTCTACAGTCACCGACATACCTCGCCACTTTATTTGGACCGTTCTAGAACGTTCTGGATACACCGACATACTCCGCTACTCAGTTTGGGACCTTATATAATTTTTAGTAATCTTCTAGAACGTTCTCCTTCCAGAATTTTCTAGAGCTTTATCGAACATTCTGGAATCTTCTAGGCTCACAGGTACATTCCGCCATACTGTTTGAAACATTATAGAAATTTCGCGAATCTTCTAGAACGTTCTCCATCTAGAACATTCTTGAACTTTGTCGAACGGTCTGGAACCTTATGGAGTCACAGAAACACTCCGCCACCAGAATTTTCTAGACCTTTATCGAACGTTCAGGGACCTTCTCGATTCACCTTTAGTTTGGAACCTTATAGAATTTTTGGGAATCTTCTAGAACACTTCCCTTCCAGAACTTTCTAGAGCTTTACTGGACATTCTGAAACGTTCTTGACTCACCGGCACACTTCGCCACTTAGTTTGGAACCTTATGGAACTTTCGGGATTTTTCTAGAACGTTCTTCTTCCAGAACTTTCTGAAGCGGATTTTTCCGGAACCTTCTAGACTTACCGACACAGTCGGCAAACCCATTCTGGAACAATCTGAAGCATTTGCGGCCTTCTTATAACAAAACAATGTGCTAGAATGCTCATTTTCGTCACCCACTCCCACCCACGGTCAGCCACCCCCACCAAACTCGCACATTTTGAATGGGACACCAAGGGCTACCTACCACCATAACCTCCAGGGGGTGATAGTATCTGGTTGTGGAGAAAACTTGGCGGATAGGGAAACACGGGTTTCTTTTTATATATATTGATATATTGATTGATTATTTCATTTACAGAAGAAAAGTACAATACCTAGGGACCTATTATTCTTTTTTTATTTTGCAATAGTTGTTCGTACCCGGCGTTGCACGGGTTGAGGATTTATTAAAAAATAAGATTGTGAGGGGAAACAAAGGTATCCATTATTTTGCAAAGCCTCTAAAGGTTCTAAGTAATCATCTATACCTATAAAATTTGATGTCTGTCTCTTCTCTTCTTCTTCTCTATACAAATCCACACCGTTTGTCCGATTCAATTCAAATTTTGTACACTTATTCTTTAGGACCCGGCGGGTAACATAGGAAACATTTTCCCCCTATTTTCTTATGCAAATCTGTACCTTTCGACCGATTGTTTTATTCTTTAGGATTTGTCGGGTAATATATTTGACATTTCCCCCCTATTCTTTTAACCCTTCCCGTCCCGATGATATATTTTCGATGCAAATCTGTACCGTTTGACCGATAGGACTAAAAATTGGAAACTTATTCCTTAGAACCCTGCGGGTAACAAAAGTGACATTTCCTCCCTCCCCTTTTACCCTCACCCTGATATATACAAATAATACAAAATAAATATAAATATTGTCACGAGATTCTAAAATCGAGAAGATAAAATCGGGTTTCCAAACGATTTGAATGCAGGTTTTAGAAAGATCTAAAAGCCGTGTCAATTACGCGAATATATACCGGAAGGTTCGAGAGAACGGCATATAAATTGCGTTGCGGCCGTGCCGACGAGTCAGTCATGTATTTTTGATAACAGCCACAAAAATGGGTGAAAAGATAGCGAACTGTGAATGCGTGCGCTAGACAACGGCGTACAAAGCTTTACCAGAGATGAGTGGAATTTTCTAGCGAACCATAAATGAGTGCGGATTACAGAATTATGATCCAGCTCAAGATTGTGTCCAGGTCACTGTTTACTGCCTGAAAAATCTATCAATACTAATAAAAGTATTGTAGGAATATGTAACGATTCTATCGCTCATACAAAAAGAGTCTACTTTGGTGATTCAAAAGGGTATTCATGGAACCGTAGTGTAATATAAAAGAAGAACTATACATTGGATTCCTTATATTATTAATCAAAAGTTTGGTTTTTGGAAGGAATATTTGCGGAAAAGTTTTGATGTTTCTGACAGATCCGGATGCGGCACTGAATCCAAATCGGATCACGTTCTGAAACTTAGCAGATGCAGATAATTATATTCACTGGACCGATTCGCCTTTCATCTCCAAATGTCAATGGCAACGATTCATGGTTTGACTGCGAATAGCAATTTTAAAAGGAAAGTAAGAAAAATATGAAAAAAAAAATCCGATCCAAATCGACAGATAAGATGAGTTCGTGAGTCAAATAATGCGGAGAAGTAATTATTTTTAAGATGATTGTACTCTGATCAAAGTAAGATTGTTTTATGAAAATAATTAAGATAAACAATTACTCAATATTCTAATAGTATAGTTGAATTTTGGATTCGATTTTCGTAAGTACGTAATATTTACATGTGTGTAATTTTCTCAAGCCTAGGTGCAACTGGAGCCGATCAAATCAACAACCAAAATATTAAGAATGTAATTAAGGATCTGCAATGTTCGGATTTTGACATAAATATCAATTTTTTTAAAGTGAATTAAATATCAAGAAGACAAAATCTGATATTTTTATTTCCACGGTATCATGATATTAAACAAAAAGTCAGTCTGAATGAATGCAATATACAGTTTTCATTATTATTTAAGTTTACATAAAATGTTTTTTTTTTTTCTCAAATTTTTACAGTCCCATGAAAGTATGAACTTGTGTATGGAACAAGATACATACATGTTTAATACTCCTTTACAAATTGAGTCCTACTTCAAGTCTCTGAAGTAGGAAAATATTAACAAAATACGTACATACATACTTTTTATATAATAGATGTTTTATGGAAATATAAAATGTTTGTGAAATAATGTTGTAAAAGATGGTTGGTTTTTTATTTCGTGGTGACGTCATTGATTAATTAAAGACAAAATAACTTTGTATGCACCACTTCCTTAGATGCAATATCAACATGTTTCGAGATGTTCTCTTCTCTTTGGATATCTTGTGTACTAAATTTTAAATATAGATTAACATTGGGAGAGGGTTAAAGAAAATATTTCATTATTTTTTCAGCAACCTACAGCAGTAAATTGCACATTGATGTAAAATAGGGCTCTTCAAAGCGCGACCAGCGTAACGGATTTGTGCAGCACGCCAGGTCTTTCAGAAATCGTAGATCTATAAAAACAAAAGCTACATCCCACGTTTAATTTACATATTACATTTGAATAAGTCGAACTTAAAACTGCACGGCAAAACAGAATGTTGCCAACTTATATAGTCGTTTAGATGGTTTCTTAAGCAACTATCTAATTATATTTAATATATGTTGTGAATCTAAATGTTGTCCTCCCCACTTTCTAAACCAAGGAGATTCAGACATCAACCAGCAAAAATTAAACTCAGTCGGAGAGATGAAAAGTGCATGGGTTCAGATTTTCTCTACAATCCAAAATCATTTTGCCGGGCCACTTACTCCAACTTGCTTAAAAATGTTTGTGATAGAATATGGACAAGGATAGTATTAAAAGAATTCATATTTATTCAAAAATATATTACAATGGAACAAAAGTCTACCCTGGTACAAAATTGGTTAGAATATGATCTTGCGTCAGGAAGAAGATAAAATGAAGATTTTATCTTCATCCTGACGAAATCTGTTCGAGGTAGACGGCGATTCATATGTACGTCAGTGTCTATCGGCAGCTTCCAATTTCCGGCATGGTAATGGTTCTAAATGTAGTTCAGAATAACTTATATGAATTTTTTAGGTCCAGTGAATACGTAAGGTTTTCTAGGTCCAGTGTGCGATACGCGTTGCATAATATTAAATTAGGTACAATAAATGGGAATCCAGTTTGACATCCGGTCAAGAGGTTACTATATGACGTGTTCCTCGAATGACATATGAAATAATACGAATGAATCAATTTTCTTTCAAGATCCATTAAGGAAAGGTTGTACTATAAAAAATTCATTGTCCGGTATAGTATGGAACAGCATTTATTGTATACTAGCTTACCTGCGCAGCTTCGCACGCGTAGATTTTAAGTAACTTTTAGTAATAATATTTTATTTTGTGTATTATTAACCTTAACGTCGCGGACTATTTATAGAACTTTTTGAGTTCTACAACTTCTCTGTAGAAAGTATTTAAATATCGCTTACCGTTAAGGCAGCGTTCGTAAGAAAATAAAACGTCTTTTCGTAGGTCACCACGAAAAGTCCTTTTAATTTAACCGGATACCCTGAAGGTCCATTCTAAATATTCGTGAAAGAATTTTTGAAATCGGATGAGTAGTTTTGGGGATTACATCCTACATCCAACCTTACAAACTTTACCTCTTTATATATCAGTATAAATATAGATGTATCAATGTACTTACCCTACCGATGCGACAAACTTTCTTACACCACTTTAAATTATCAAATACGACGGCGATCCAAACTCGACTCTGTCACCGCTATCTCCCGCGAAATCTATTCCCTACCAAAGTGTTAAACTAAAATGTTCGCAGACATAAACTCCTGACAATCTGACGGGCAGGATCTGTAAAGTGACATTGCACTATATTTTTCTAGATGTGGTCTATCTTTTATTAAGGCTAACTAACTAATCTTTTATTAATGCGGCCCATGGATTGCCTGATGTTGGACAGCTCTGATATACGGGAATTTTTAGTGTTTGTAGCCACCTACCGTGGAAAAGTGACACCCGTAGAAGTGAAGGAGAAATCGAGAAAAAACTCGAATTCTAGGGTAGATCGAGCGTTCGTAGGCAATTTGCTGGATTCGCTTCAGCACTTTGGTTGCTATGGTTGCCGGCACAGTGTGCATCGGGCCTAGCAAACTCGAGATCTGTCTGGCTGGTAAATCACGCAATTTTGTCTACAAGGTAAACATTATTTATTTTAAAATGTAAAATGTAAAATGTAACGATGTACAATTTCCTTGTGGCCATCCGTGTGGTGCGTCGTTGTCTTTTACACTATTTGTTTTGTTAATTTAAGTAAACATTTCGGACACAAAATTATGACAAATATGTAAGAATAATAATATAATAATATGTATATATATGCATATATATTTTGTTACCAGTAAGACACGAGTCCGGAACATTTCTTTGTGGATGATATAGTTAATTATTGTACTTTCTAAATGATTCAACTATTTTTTAAAAATATAATATTTCTTTGTGGATGATATATTTAATTAAAATTGTCGACCAATATTAATTTAAGTGGAATGCCAACACGGAACAGGTACGTGTCGTATCAATGTTCTTACTATTTTCAAAATAAGTTAAACGCTTGTCTCGGCATGGGGTTCGAACCAAAGTCCACTGGATCACTAGGCGAGAATCATTACTACTACACCAATAAGCTGCGAAGTTGTTAAGTTCACAGCGAGCGTGTGCGGGACTTTTCACGATAATACGTGCAGAATTGGCTCCTGCGGCGTGTTGAGAGCGCGCCATGGAGTAGCCCAGGAGCCGAGGGCGCCTTCACCTTTGCGCGCGACCTGCCTCGCCACCCGCAGGCGGCGGCACACAGAAACAAATACGAAGCAAGAAGACGAATTATGCGAGCTAAGCCCGAGCCAGACGCCCTGAGCCGTCCGTGACGGAGCGCGCAATAGTTCCTGTGTTTTGTTGCTAAATTCGGATCTGAAAGCACGTTACGTAGTCCAGACACACTTGAAACTCGTCAGAATATTTTTTTAATTTTTCGTGAAAACACGTTCTAAAATATGTACAGATGGTTCTTTAGAAGAGGGGATGAGTCCGGAAGGAGATTGTCTCCTCTCACGACTGCGTAAGACGTATTTATGCTGCTGTATCCTCCTCCTCAATCCTCTATTAAACAAGATGTAGTTTTACAATAACAACATTTTTAAAATTTTTGTACATAAAACGTCTTCTTGTGACAAAGCGTGACTTATTTACCAAGACATAAAGGCCCAAATATCGTCAAAAAACACCCAGGATTGAGAAAATGACAGATATATTGTGATCCCGTCAGACTAAATCTTCGATATGAGAAGCCGTTGTATGGAATGAAGCCACTGGACTACAGGGGCAGCCCCCGGTGCCGCTTTATTACAATTATTTTTTGTTTTCAAAAAATAATTGTTTAATATGTACCTTAATAAGTGCCAATAAAAAAAATCACGTTCTTCTTAAGTCACCCAATTTCTACCTAAATGTCAGACTCACAGGGTAATAATACATTTTAATGTAAGATATATGATTAGGTATCCGTATATATCCGTATATATATCCGTATATATAATATATGTAGGGTGTAAAAGCAATATCCAAAAAAATAATGCAAGATCATCGAGGATCTATATTTATAATGTACTGAATTAGAGTTTTTATAGGAAACGTAGCCTATAAATTTATAGGAAACATCTAGAATTCAATACATTTTAAATTAATAATCCTCGTTGACTGCATTCAAAACATTTTTTAATTTGTTGGACATTGCTGCCTTTGCCTTTAAACCCCATATATGATGATTAAGAAATAGAAACACCAAACAATAATAATAATAAAAGAGAAATAAAGATTATAAAAACGTTTTAAAAAATAGAGAGATTTCCTTTCACGTCGCCCGGGCTCGTAAGAAACAGACGTGAGCGAGTATACGGGGGGTGTGGGACACAAGGGCTATTTTCCCTCGGGGCTTCCTTATCGCCTCTCTGTAGCCTAAGGGTTTGTTTATTTCGGCGCCGGGCACGCAAAAGTGGACCTTCTTGTAAGCCATTGCATACAGAGTGTCTGCATTTGTGACCGCTTGGGGGTTAAATCACAACCGAACGTGAAGAAAAGTATATGTCATGTAAGACATTAAAATTTATAGACCGTAAAGATACTAGACAGATAAAATAAAATCGCCAATGTTGTCTACTAACAAATGCCTTCGATAGACACACCAAAACATTTTCTTGTTTATTATTTGTGATGCAGTCGTTACTGTGTACAACGAAATCCAAAGGACCGATCAATATTATAGAGAGTTTATGTTCAATACCAACAAAACTAATTTTCTTAGTATAAGTAGCCTAATATATTTTTTAAACTATATTTGCAGTATTCACTCAACTACATGAATCTCAAAGAGTCTGTCATCATGATTTGAACCCTTCTGATCTTCCAAAAGGATGCTTGTACCTTGTTCTTTATTCTGAAAACTTTTTCAACTAGGATCAACCGAAGAGCGCGCGTGGGAAGATGTATAAAAGTGAACGAAGTAAAAGTGGTGTGGCAGGACAAAATAGAGTACCATCTCATCCTCTTTGCCTAATCCTGCGAGAAAACGGCATGATAGTTAGTCAGTTATTAAAATTTCTAAAAAAGTCAGTTATGAAAAAAAATGATAGTTATGAAAAATTTAATAGTTATGAAAGTAACTATTTAGATTGCTAAACTGTCAAATGATTCGGACTACTCTGTTAGATCTCGTCTTCTTAGGATCCTCTTCTTCCATTTGTTAGCGTATAATGTGATCCATTTTGTCATGCGTTCTTACGGAAAATCAAATAGCCCAGCTTATTTCGAAATCCTTTATGTTAACTTCACCGCCGATCTTGCTTAATTTCTTGTGGATAAATCTTAGAAGTGAATATTAACACACTTGCCGCCATCCAATCGAGCGAAAATTTTGCACACCGACTTGGTGTCGATGACAATGCATGTTTACATACATTTGGGGTCACACAACATACACACACAAAAATGAAAATTTATTTCAGATGTTCGGGCAAGTACCTACTTTCTGGTAAATATAATTTAAATCATGGACACTTTAGAACTTTTCTCTTTATTTAAAATTGCTACAAAACAAAACCTGGTTGTTATATTGTGTAAACTCACATCGTATTAAAATGCCAGGGATAATTAATACAATAGTACAAATACCTACTCTCATTTTTATTTTATTGGTATTTTAATATTTTCAAATGTAAATGTTTTTTTTTTTTTAAACTACATATATTATCAAAATATATGTATATGGGTTGTAAACGTATCATTTATATACATTCAAAATACTAGTAGGTATACGTATTCCCAAAGTTATCAATATTCTTATAATTGTTCATTGATGTTATTTTGTTTCTGTATTTTTAAGTACCTAATTGTATATATTTTGTACTGGCACGTAATTGGTGAAGGCCAAAAAAGAAGAAAAAAAAACCTACTGAAGAAACAATTTTCCTGATTATCTTAAATTTAATTTAGTACAAATAATGTGATAGAAATTAATCTCGTAGTCTAGAACATAAGAGAGCAATAAAATAGAAACCGAGATCTCCCATGTGAAGGATTTATAATGAAAACAATGTTTTATGGGATAATATTTTATTTTATTTAGATTTGTTACAGAGAGTCTCGACTGTATTTTTGTTGTTGTATGTGTGTTCGGAAGAATATGAAATTTGAATGTGAAAATTCCAATTTGATACAAGTACCTCGAGGATGTTTCAAGTCTTTGAAATATCCTCAGGTAAGGATTTGTCGAAGAGCTTTCGCTGATATCCAAGATCGGAGTATAGTCACGAACGGTCCCGGTTGACCTCAAGTACACGGGTCTTACTAAAACAGAGCGCAAACTGTCCAACAGGGTTTAGCCAGATAAAGCACCGAACGGAAGGTTTAAATTAAAATTAGGACAGAGAGTTAGCGCAGTTTAAACCTAGATTACATCTAACGCCCGGAGTGAATTACGGCTAGCGAGTTCGGCACAAACACATGACTCAATCGCGGAAATCGGGATTTAATTTAACGCGAAATGTCGAGATAACAAGTTGGGCTGGTTCTGACACAGACAATCATTAGAATACGAAGAAGAAATAAGAAGTTTGGTAAAAAGATAATTATATTTAAAAGATTAACGAAATAATCGAGGAATTGTAAGCGAAAATTAATAAAAAAATAAGATGGGAGTTAAAAATTGAAAATAATGATTTTCATGCGTATTCTAGTAGATATGTAATGATTCGAAAGAATCTCATACAAACGTTAATAAGGAATATTAATTTAAAAAAACTGCACTTTGAAAAATAAATATATAGAGGTGTCATGACCAGTTGCGAAACTACTATGTATACTAACTTGTTAATGAGAAAAAAATAACAGATGTCTCGAGCAGAGACCAGTGCAATATGAAATGTTCTTGATTCGAGAATACTTATATATAGAACTTTAAAATTTTTTGATAATGTGTGGATGTTCTTACTTCTTACGATGGAATTGGTTAATTGGTTGCATTGTGTAGAGTGATCGCTTAAGCCAGCTCACACAGGTTGTAAGCCCAATAACTTTTATCATATATAAATAGCTTCGTCTCTGTGAGATTTCTACAATTTATACTAAAAAAATATACGTTTTGTAATATTATCTATATTTCGACGGTCCTACGTTAACTCGGAGATTTATCATAAATGATTTTTTTAAAACTTTTTTCCACTAAAACTATAGCATGCATATAAAAGAATTAAAAAATCTACTCTTTTTCAGAATAAAAATCTAATTTTATAAATATGCTCATTTTGTATGTAAAGTCAAACAACTTTCCATTAAAATTTATTTTTTGTAGATATAGAATCGTCAATTTAGCTAAAAATTATTGCAATAAAATTTATAATTAACATTATTTATGTAAACGGTTGCGGAAGAAATAATTCAATATTAATAATCACAATTAACTGACTTACCGTCACGCTGTTTCCCTGCAGGGGGACGAAGAGAGGATAGAACGCCACACTCTTCTATACTGGAACACCATTTGCTTCAACCACATTCATATATCTTCCCATGCATCTCTAAGATTGATGAATCTTTTAAGTGTCGTCCTCTAATGCCAGGTCTTTCACGCCCTCTGCTGCTGTTGCATTCAAAATTAGCCTCATATATTTTCAATACCATCCTCTACTCGCTTACACGTTCCATATGACCAAATCATCTTAACGATCCATTTTTTCTTTATTTCATCTATTACGCTTGTGATGACCCGGGTAGATAGTAGGGCATCGAGGCCTTGATACATTTAATAATAATTTAGTATAGCTACTGGTCCGGCACCAGAGTTAGACATCCCATGGGGTGTGTGTTGAATATATAAGGTGAAGCAAATCTATAATACAAATCATTCCATTGCAACTCAATGTAAATCATATTCTTTTCACGGCTAACGATGTAAGATGACCCTAATGTGGGTCCTACTAAATAATGAAGGTTAGTAAGTAGCAAAACGTCACGTTCAAAATACAATATATTGGATTATTAAATATTTCATTATTCTTATATGTGAGCGCGCGCGATCGAGCGGCAGGATGCAACCGGTCGACTTCAACCATACGATGTAACGATACAGTTGTTAAAAATTAAATATTCTATACAGAAATATTACTACTACTAAAATTCAACTTTTCATATGAAATAATGTTCTATACTATCAGAAATTACTCTATACGATAAATTAACTAAAAATACGTATTAACTGAAAATATTTCTAATTTGCTGTTGAATATTACCTATAAAGATATTGACTAAAACTTTTGCTTTGAATGGAATATTAACTACTTCTCTCATCAAATATTATTCTGCAGCAAATATTCAATGAAATTATAGGAACTAAAATATTTCTAACATCTTGGGTTCGCAGACGAAATCGATAATACCTAATGCCCTTTGCATTTACTAAGTATATTACCTAAATAGCCACAGCTATACCATCCTGTCCGTCAGGGACGAAACATAAAACACAGTTATATTCCTAAAAGTGCTACCTCTTACGCGACAAAAATACCTATTGCAGTCGGGCTATGAATATGAACTATTTCCGCCTCATAATGGCGCCTGGAACCAATACTAAAAACCTCACTAGAAATAATAAATGCGACTAAATCTCGATAAATACAATATATACTATTCGTAATACGTCGTTGAATTGGCACATGATTCGTCTAATGGATGAAGGACCCCGTTGTGTATCGTAATAACTTCAAATTCTTTTATAGGAGCAGTGTGGAAACAATTGCATAATATTACGTAATAAAAACATCTAACGAACCTAATAATCTATACATTTATGTTACAATAAAATACGTTCACCAGAAGAATTCGTGTATTAGAAATAAAACATTTTCGATTGAGACAAACCAGTAAAATCGTTCGAACGGCGCAAAGGGAAAAATTCACACATATTAAATAACATTGAAATTAATAATCATAAACACTTTGTATTAGCATATTCTTACCTTGAATGGTTCCGTCTTAGACGTGCATGAACCTGTTCATATTAATTCCGTGGGAAAATAATACATATATTTGCTATCTACGAAATACCACATTTTTGAAGTGAAACTTCTTTATGAATAAATAGATAAGGTCTCGGGGATGGTTTGTTCGAAAGGATTCTACAACAGCCCGTGAGTTTATATGAAATAATAGTTTCTTTGAATGCTAAATTTTGGTTTTTTAAACCCTCAGCATCTCTGCTGAGAGGGGTAGAGGCTCCGCGCCCGCCTAAACCCGGTGGCCGACTTCCTAAGTGACTAAACGGCCCCCCTTGTTCCTCCGGAACTTACTGCATCCCGAGACTCTATCTCTTCTTTACGAGATGTGATCCTGTGACGCCTCTCTTTTAGGCTTATAATTGAGAAGGCCGTACTCTTTTGGTACGAGTTTCTGATGATGTGTGTTGTCTTGAGGCGCCTTTCTTTTAGGCCGGTGTTTGAAGAATCATGTACTCTTTTGGTACGAATTGATGACGACATTAGCCTCCTTTGCGGGCATAGTCAGCGATGTTACAAATTATTGTGCAATCTCATTATGCCTTTTCAGAGCGGCGTCCCACGATTCTGCATCTTGCAACATTTACTTTGGACAAATGTTAGAGTGTTAGTAACATATTTATAATATCCCAGCTATTCCATATGAGTGAATGATTTTTATATTTATTCTGGCCCTGTCTTTCTTACAGAGGACGAAATAGAAGTTAACGTTTTCTATCAAGGTTTTACAGCATTCAAGCATGGAAATCCTTCCAAAGACAAGGGAACCTTTTTGTTGGTTTAAGTAGTTTGCGCCAGATGAGGTTAGGTGGTCGGTTTATTGACGACCCCGAGCAACAAGGAGGACCCCGCCTTTAAGGGGCCCTGCAGGGGCTTGTGCGGGTTCCACGCCCAAGTGCCGGCAATCATCCACCCCTCAGCCAGCTAGGCTAACACAAACCAGATATCCCCAATCTTTAGTTAGATCTCCCCATTCTGTCCTTTACTCGTCATTCTGAAGCTACTTGTTAAGCCAGATGTACCGAGGTACTCAAATCATAAAGACTTGGCTGAAGACCGGATTGCGCAATACTTATGCAACACAATTATTATAAGGCTACTAAGCATTTCTTATAGAATTACGTGTATTCAATTATTAGTAAAAATAGTTTGAAAATCCCCATACTTTAAAATATATTCGTTCGGAAGAATTTCTCGTACGATTTGGATTGATATCTGGTTATGCAATACATAACGCGTCGACAATATTATGAATCTATTAAGCACTGCTTATAGAGCTCCGTAAAATCAATTGTTAATACAAATGGTATGAAAATCCCCAAGCATCAAAATATATTCGTTTGGGAGATATTCCCGTACGAATTGAGCCAAGATCACACAAGAAATCGTGATATTAATTATACATTATTGCTCCGATTTTAAATCTTCCCAAAATAAATACATTTCAATAGTGAAAATAATTAATCGATAGATAATATAAATGTGTTCCTTAGCTGTTACACAGTGGCGGTATGATCCTCTCTGCTACTGATGAATGGTAGATTCCTCCATAAGTCCGGGCAGCAACTCCGTCCGCAAATGCTGTTCTGGAACTCAGGGCTCCGTCGGTAGTCTGTTGGGCAGCGCTCCCGCTCGCAAGTCTGGTCTCGAACTGAAGGGGCAGAGTATATCGAGTTCGCTCCTTTTATACTCTCGATTGCACCATATCTTCGAAATCCACGCTAGTGCAGTGACTCATCCTATGAGCGATGACCTCACCGCCGGCGCTCGCCATTGGCCGGATTCAGTCAACAGGACGGTCGCCTCCGGCTCAACCCGTCGAAGGCAAAGCGCGCCTGTGATTGGTCCGTTTCGTTAAAATAATAGTAAAGCACCCGCTACACGCGAGACTTGCTGTTCCGATTCATAAATAATAAAGGCTCGTTCGCACCTACTCACAAGGTCGAGTCTATTAGGATTGGCAAACGATATTAATTTAACACAGAATTATATCTATGGTATAATAAAGATCTAAGAAATATTACTTGTATAGCTGAATATTCAATATTTTGTTAGCCTCTTGTAATACATAGAATCTTAAGAAGAAATATATCAGGCTTTTACTTTTAAACGATTCCAAACAGAAGAAATATATTTTTGATGTCCATACTTGACTTTTTTGAATATTATTATTTTAAGATTTTCTAAATTTATTAAATCTATCTCTATGTCGACCATCACAGCTTCCCCCTTATTTAGAGAGAGGAATGATCTATCAGACCAAGCCTATCTGCTAAATAACCCAATAGGATAGTATATTTCGTGATACTTATCAAGAGTTTCTAAAATTTTCTTTTAAAATAAATCGTTGTTCTTTCCTTTCCCCGCGTACTATATTTCTATTAGGGTAGAATTCCTTTTCAATGGAATCCTTTTTGCGTATTTAAAGCTACTATAAACCATCTGTCTATCATTCAAATGAAAAGTGTACAACTAACATAAATATAAGATTTGAAAGCAAAAGGGACTGTATCTAATTTATTCAATTGACTGAAAAGGTTCAATTCTTCATAATCGATTGAATGCCTCAGTAATCTCATCATTGTGTCTGCTAACTACTCAAGCTCCATCCTGTTATCAACACTTAAAAGGAACGCTCCTTCCCCCACTTTGTTATCCTCCTTGCTTCCCTTACAATGTGTGCACCACTCCTAGTGTTCACCACCTCGCAACTCTATACTACTTTCCCCAGCATATACCTCCCTTCCCCCAGAATATACTCCCACTAACACTCCCCACATCCCCTTCAAGCTATACAAACCAACTCAACCGAGTAAATATTAACTGTATATTTCTCCTATGAAATGCGAGCTACGATAAATCTGAAGTTCCAGAATTATGTTAACCTACGAATTAATGTACAATCTATTCATATAAACTTAACAACCAGCTTCCTAATATAAAGAGCAAACCCTTCCCCCAAACTATACACACTCTTCTATTTCTAACTCGTTTCGTCCTGTTTTAACCGAGTGAATAGTCAACCGCATATTCCTACTATGATTGCAAACCGCGACAAAATTAACTCTTGTACCCCATCTGAGCTATGAACTCTATTCATATGCGCAATACATGTCCTCCTATGTAGAAACAGCCAATTGTCCTCAATATTCTACGTATACTGTAATGACTGCCATAATTTATTGTTGGTGTAATATGATGAAGGAGAAGCCGCAAAAGTAGTGGATGACGACAGAAGAAGAAGAAAATGAATCCACCGAAAGGCATAAGATAAAGAAAAAAAAGTCACAACCGAGTGTAGTAGTAGATAACGACGAAGAAGAAGAAGTTGAAAGAAAAATAAGAAGAAGACGCGAATGTAGCAGTAAGTAAAGAACAAAAGAAGACGAAGAAAAGACGTAGAAAACAGTCGAAAAGTTTAAGATAAATGGAAGGAGACGAAATGAATGTAGTAATAGAAAAAGAAGAAGAAGAAGAAAGTGGAGAAGCAGTCGAAAGACATACCATAAGACGAAGAAGTAGTTGCAACGTATTGTAATAATTGCTATTTATAGAAGAGAAGGCGTTTGAAAAGTAAAGCATAAACGGTATGTATTCAAAGAAGAAGTAGACTAGAGTGAACGTAATCAATAAAAAAAACCTTCGTACCGAAGAAGAAGAAGACTCTGTTGAAGTCAATATAACTAAAAGGGGGAAAGAAAAAAAATATATATAACCGATAGCATATACGAATAAGAAGGAAACGAAGAAGAAGAAGAGGAAGAAAAGAGTAGGAACAACCTCTTCGATAATTGTAGAACGTAAAAGTATATATAACTATTATCCGTCTCAAATAACTTTCCTGCCAACCCTCAAGAGTGATATCTAAAGACGACGCATGTTTGTAGAAGAAGTGGATCCAGATGTCTAGAAAAGTTTCCCATAACTATTCCTTCCTAACCTGTCTTCCCCCAGATTCTTAAGCGTTTGTCAAATAATCAGGCGCGAATCCTCCGTATAACTGTAATATCGTTCCTCCCAAAACTTATTGAAAACCTAAAACAACTTTATTAATATGTTCCGTATTCATCATCCCCATACTTATATGTAACATAACATTATAAAATTTTAAAGTTTTCCTTTAACAACGCGAACATGTTTAACGAAGTACACTGTTACAAATCAGAAGAGGTAAACCCTAATATCTGTACTAGCTGTAGTAGTCATCACCAACACTGATATCCACAGAAGATGTATGTGTGTAACTGACTCAAGAATTCCTAACGTATAATTCGGCTTGCTATACGACTGGAATCTATTCAAGATCCAAACGACTAATCTTCCTACCCTAATCTAAAAGTAATGGTCACGACGACGCATGAAGGTGAATGAAGCTAATGATTTCGTTATGCTACTACTATTTAATCTACTAAAAATATATTTTCAAAATTTTTTTTTTTTCAAAATGTTCCAGAAGAATTCAAAAGCGCTCCTGAAAAATTTCTTTTTTATTTTATTTTATCACTATTCAAATGGATTTCTACATACACCCAATGTATAGTAAAAACAATAAATGCTTAATCAATCATAGCGTTACGACTTCTCAAAAACTTGAAGAAACTCACATATCGTTAATTCCGGATTTACTTTTGTATTATTTCCAAGAAGATTGCGCCTAAAACTAAAACAATCCTTATATAGATACGTACGAAATTTGAAGTAGTGAGATGTTTATTTCTACTCTGCCTATAAATAAGCTATATCAACGTATATTGTAATATAATATTTATTAATGAAGATAAAACAATTTCAATTAACGTTGCAATGAAGCGAAACAAAGTAATATATATAAAAAAAAACAAGTCCAATTTTTAATTATTCGTTACTAAGAGTATATATATATTGCGCTCTCTATTACCGCTTCCTATAGACTAATACTAGCGAAGGCTCAAAACTTTCTCTGATTTCCGCTAGATGGCGGTAGTATGACCATTTTAATTCCTATGCCAGGCCGTCTTGTAAATAAAAATGGAAGCAATTTTATTCTTGTAATTCAAATCAAAAGAATTTTTAGATCAAAACAAGAAACTCAAATAATTATTTCGTGCAACAATACGCGTCTGTGTTTATATTACGAACAAGTCTATCAATCCTGCATACAACCAAGAAATTATAATTAGTTTGAATAACCAGAACCGTATATAACTGTGTATAACAATTAAGAACACATTTAGATAATTAGAATAATTAAGAACCATAATAAATCA